>KV908590.1:180000-195000 GCA_002005505.1 Botryococcus braunii | reverse complement strand
GTCTACTTGTACACATAGTTGGTGAGCTAGGCATGCAGGCAACAACACGATTCCAGGAAATGTCTTTGAATCTTTTTGCTACATTAGATGATCACCCCCATCTCTCTCTTTCTCTACCCACCCATAGGTTCACACCCTCCCCGCCAGGTTTCCAGCCCATTCCCCAGCCCCCGCGCAGCAATCTTCCCTCCCTGCCTGGCTCTGTTGCTGGCAATGCATGACTTCTCTGGCACGGTCTTTGCTAAGAGATGCTTTTTTGGCAGAGCAAGGGGGCCCAGACCCATTAGGACGAGGTTAGACATCTGAGAATTTACCTGTAGAGGATGTTCTACAGGAAGACATGGCAAATATAACTCTTAAAATATTGGTGACACAATGCCTGTCCTCATCTCACAAGGCAAGTGGCAGGTTGAGTACGAAAACAGCATGGAAGCAAGGCTTACGGGGCTCGAATCCCCTGCCGCCTTTCCAGACCACACTTCTCTTTCTTGTGCCACGGGCTGCATGCTGGTGCGGAAGCATGCGGTAGCCTGCGCACACTCATGCGCCCGCACACACGCGCGTGGCACGCGCGCGCACACACACACACACACACACCCACACACACACACACACACACACACACACACACAGAGAGAGAGAGAGAGAGAGAGAGAGAGAGAGAGAGAGAGAGAGAGAGAGAGAGAGAGAGAGAGAGAGAGAGATGGGGGGGGAGAGAGAGAGATGGGGGGGGCACATCAAAGAGGAGGAGAGAAAGAGGCACCTGCTCGTATTGGCCGTCCTGAGTGGCCTGCCGGATGCGAGTGGGGAGGCGGAAGAGCGACTCGTACCGCTTGAGCAGAGCAATGACGGCTCGGATGCGGTCGCTCATGGTTGCCCGCTCCAGCATCGCGGCAAATGTCCGCCGCGCCTCCTCTTGAATCTGCGTGCAATTGGCAACGAGGTCACAGTTTGGTTCGAAATTTGCCATGACCCGGGATTGTCCCCACTCCAAAGCAAGGAATTTGCGTCAAAAACCCAAAACAAATTTGATCTCGCTGGAGTTGCCAGTGCAATGCCCGTGCCGCCTTCAGAAGGGACGAAGCTCGATCACCTCATCTTGATGATGAAAATGAATGATCAACCGATTACTGTGACCTCATAGGTGATGATGATTCCAAGGCAGCAGTAATGGTAACAGCAAGAACGGTCAAATGAAAGAAACATACAAAACATGCAACATATGCACATACTTCGTATATTTACTAGTTCTGTCCGAATTCTGGTGGGTCGGACTACCAGTTCAACGTTTACCATCCTGGACACTCATCCCACATCCTGCTATACATTCTCCTACGTGATCGATAATGATGATTGCAGTCAAGGCTATATTGCCACCTTCAATTAATAGCAATGCCAGCTATTGAGATGCTAGTAGTAGAACAACTGTAGTGTTGGTCATTGTTTAAATGTAGCAGCGGCAACAGTAGCAGCATCAGGAGAGTGCCGCGTGTACGGATGGACTTCTTGCAAAAAGGCTGAAACCAGATTGCCCCGCTTGAGCGAGAGAGGGGGGGAGAGAGACTGAGAGAGAGAGAGAGAGAGAGAGAGAGAGAGAGAGAGAGAGAGAGAGAGAGAGAGAGAGAGAGAGAGAGAGAGAGAGAGAGAGAGAGAGAGAGAGAGAGAGAAGCCCTTGTCCAGTGCAACTTTGGAAAGGGGCTCTCCCCCTCGGTGCCGGGTTTCAAATTTGATGGAAAATAGCCAAGGAGGGGGGTGTAAACGGGTGTTGACCTGAGTGGGGTTTTTGAAAATGTGTGTGAGCGCACAGGTGCGTCTGTGTGTGTGTGTGTGTGTGTGTGTGTGTGTGTGTGTGTGTGTGTGTGTGTGTGTGTGTGTGTGTTTGTGTGTGTGTGTGTGTGTGTGTGTGTGCGTGCATGCATGTGCGCGCGCGGGCGCGCGCGCCTGTGTGGACAGACTCATATGGGATAGTAGGCAGCTAAAAAAACCAAAAACCCGTGGAATACTTATGAAATCCCTTTTGATTTGCAGATCCTAGCTCCGCTCTAAGAATGCAAAAGGGAAGGATATGTAGCCCACGCACGCAAAAGTATCCTGAAGTTCACCAGAATGGTTGGTGGGGTTCGAACCCTGTACCTCTCCCACTGCGACCACCATGTCGGAAGATGAGACGCCTTGCGCATCACCACCGTGGGCTTTCTCTGCCTTGAGCAATCGCGCGTGTATATCATCGATAGTGTTTTTGCAGCTGATGAAGCGATCGAAGTTGTCCTTGACCAGGGCCTTCAGCTGGCCCGTGCGTTCACTCAGCTCTGCCTTCAAGCTGTAGCGCCCCTCTTTCAGCTCCTCGAGCGACGTGTCCTGACACCCAATCAGCATGCTCAGTTGTGAGCACATGACTCGGGCTGGGCCAATCACATCATCTTATCTGACATCCTGCGCGGGGCATGCTATAGTACGAGATGCGGTACGGACAGAAGGGAAGCAGGACATGGGCAAAAAGCAGGATGTACATGCCCGCCTGCCTTGTTTGAGCAAGCCTGCCTGCCTGCCCAGACCCACGCATGTACATGTACCGCGGTACCGCCCGCAGGCAGGCGCGTGGGTGATTTGTGAGTTTATACAGAAAGTGAGGCTTGGGGCGAGGGGCCGGGAGCATAAGGGACCAGAACAACGCAGTGGGTAGCATGTACTTCACATTCACATGGACAGGAGCAGTAGGGGACCAGAACGATGCGGTGGGTAGGACGTACGTCCCTGTGTAATCTTACAGGGCAGCCGTAAATGTGAAGTACATTGTACTTCACATTTAACCTTATTGCGCAACTGTAAATCTGAAGTATGTTGTACTTCACATTTAGTCTTATGGTGCAGCTGTAAATCTGAAGTACGTTGTACTTCACATTTAATCTTCAGGGCGGCGCAGTGGGAAGAAAGGGAGATAAGAGCGGGAAACTCAAAGACCCAGTGGGGTTTTGAGGAATTCTGGGGTGGGGGACCCATATTACAACATTCCGAGGATTCACCACACCGGGCCGTACTCACCCGGGGTCTCCGCAGTGGCACAAAGTGCGGCAAACAGTTCCTGAACGGTACCCCAGTACCTCGACACAATGGGGGTACCCTCCAGGTGACTGCCCGTTGTGTTTGACGCCGCACTGTTTGAACACCCCCTGAACAACAGTGGGGCGACAACTCCGGGAGGGTACCGATGCGGTACTACGATGCAACGATACGGTGCGGTACTGTACGGTGCCGATCCCCAACAGTACAATTGCAGTACCACAATGCTACCATGCAGTACAGTACCGATCCAGCACGGTACTTCAATGTGCTACCATCTCAGCAACCGCCGCTGCACGGCCAAGATGACGCGTGTCAGTAGCGGGGAAGGGCCCGTACTGCATGGATGAGGCCGAGGTACACTGCAGCATCAAACTGCTCGCTGCTGGGGGAGACTTTGTTGCGGAGGACGGAGAGGGAGGCGCCGCCCCCGACCCGGTGCTGCAGAGAGGTGAGGCCACTTGCCTCAGAGGCCTCAGCGCTGCCCCCGCTTGATGCCCGCTCCGCCTTTACCCGCCTCAGATTGAGGCGGCCCCCCGTCCCCACCTCCTGGAGGTTGCAAATCTTCTCGTTTCACTTTCTTTTGAACTCTCTTTATGAACTCCTGAACTCTCTGAACTAAGATTAAATAAAAGTGAAATATGTCAGTCTCAGGCCGCCGATGCCCGAATCGTCATGTGTCGCCTGCCAAATGGCCGCAGGTGAAAAACATGCTTGATTTGCTGGAAAGGCGGAGCGCCCCCCTCCTTCCCCCCGGGGTGCCACCGCTCGCTCCCCTCAGCCCCCCACCCATACGGTGCCCCTTTCCTCCAGCCAGACTACCAGCATGCTCGTCTCCTTGGTTCTTTTAAGCCACAGCACCCCACGCCTCCGCTCCCCTGGGCCCTGCTACTTCCCCACCCATCCATGTCTCTGTCTGTGTCTGTCTCTCTCTCTCTCTCTCTCTCTCTCTCTCTCTCTCTCTCTCTCTCTCTCTCTCTCTCTCTCTCTCTCTCTCTCTCCTCTCTCTCTCTCTCTCTCTCTCTCTCTCTCTCTCTCTCTCTCTCTCCCTCCCTCGCGCGCACGCGCGCTCGCGCAGTTCCCCCACCGCAGACCTCCAGCAAGCTCCACCCCCCCCCCCCCTTGGTTCTTTCCCCCACACAGCCTACCTCTGTGCGAGCATGCTCTCCCCTGGCTCCTTCACGACACAGACTGCGAGCACACTCTCTCCTGCATGATCTTCAGCTTGGGCCTTAAGGCATTTCCCCCAGACAGCCTACCTCTGCCCCTGACAGTCCCCCAGTCACCACAATGAAGGCACCTATGGCTGCCTTGTCCTTTATAAATGTATGATACGAGCAGCCCCTTGTTCCGCCGCTGCAAGGGCGGAGAAGTGAACGCTGCTTATGTGGGAAGCAGGCCTCACCCTTTCCCCGTTAAGAATTTTGAGAGTAGAGCCCATGTCACAAGCTGGCGATACCCGTTGCCCCTTGGACATTTCAGCAGTGGAGCTTCTGTCAGAAATGGGTGAGGATCTTTCCCCCATTAGAGAGTTTGAGAGTAGAGCCTAAGTCAGAAGCAGGCGCCACCCTTAACCCCTTGGATATTTTGAGACTAGAGCCTACGTCGGGAGCATGCGGCAGCCTCTCCTTGGAGATATGGGAGTACAGATAATTCTCCCCTCCCCCCCCACGCCCCCGAGTCCCCTCTCACCTACACCTCCCACACCTGGTTGCCCTGTTCGGGCAAGTTTGAGCAAATCTGCCCCGCCCTCCACATCATGTTTTTGGGTCTGGCTCTCCTCTCTTTGAACCCCTTGTTCCCGCTTCCTCCTTTATGGGATCCCCTGCTCCCCCTCCAGCACACCTAGACACATCCACATACAGACCCTTGCGCACACACACACACACACACACACACACACACACACACACACACACACACAGGGCAAGAGAGAGAGAGAGAGAGAGAGAGAGAGAGAGAGAGAGAGAGAGAGAGAGAGAGAGACCCCCCCCCCCCCCCACACACACACACACACACACACACACACACACACACACACACACACGGAGGGCAAAAGAGAGAGGGAGCGAGAGAGAGAAGGTCGGGCGGGGGGAGTTGGCACAGGGGAGGCATACAATGCTGATGCTCTTGCGAGGACCTCGGTTGGCGCGGGCAGCTGGCCGGTCCTGCTTTGCCTGCACCCGCCATCACAGGAAACAGTGAACAACCCCCCCACTACCTTGCAGCCCATGAGCCCTCATTCCGTCAATAAGCCCCCCACTACCTGCCATCCCATGACCCCTCATTCCATGGACAAGCCCCACAACCTGCCTCACTGAAGAGGAGGGGAAAGCAACGGTCAGCACAGGAGATATTGAAGAGGCTGGCAGGGGAATTTGTGAACACAGAGGAGGAGGATGAGGAACATACGAGGACCAGGTACCAGGAAGGAGGACGAGGGAAAGCAGGGAAGGAGGAGGTGGAGGAGGAGGGGGAGGAGGAGGAGGAGGGGGGGAGGAGGAGGAGGAGGGGAGGAGGAGGAGGAGGAGGAGGAGGAGGAGGAGGAGCAGAAGATATAAAGGAGAACTTTCAAGAGCAGCAGCTGCAGGAGCAGGAAGGAAGGAAGGAGGACGGGGAGGGGGAGGAGAGAGAGGAAGAGGAGGAGGAGAAGGAGGAGGAGCAGGAGGGGAACCACAGGAGGAGGAAGGAAGCAGAGGAGGACAGGGAGGGGAAGGAAGGAGAGGAAGAGGAGGAGGAGGAGGAGGAGGAGGAGGGAGAAGAGCAGCAGGAGGGGGGGGACAGGGAGGAGCAGGAGAAGGAAGAGAAGGTGGAGGAGCACGAGTAGGAGGAGGAGGAGGGAAAAAGAAAGAGGAGGAGGAGGAGGAGGAGGGAGGGTGGGAGAAGAGCAGGCGGAGGAGGAGGGAGACAAGCAGTAAGAGGAGGAGGAAAAGGAGGAGGGGGAGGAGGAGGACCATCTTCCAGGAGACAGCTGGTGTGTGTGTGTGTGTGTGTGTGTGTGTGTGTGTGTGTGTGTGTGTTTGTGTGTGTGCTTAGCATAGTGTCGAGCCCCTGGGCCCTTCTCGGCGAACCAGCAGGCTAGCTGGACCCCAGGGGCCCTACTTTCCAAGCCCAGATTTCCAGCCCTCACCACCACAAAGCTCCAATATCCAGTTCCCAAACCTCCATTCCTCTATACCAGCCTCCAGCCCCTGAGCCTCAAGCCTCCACCCCAAGCCTCCAGCCCCTGAGCCCCCAGCTTCTAGCCCCTGAGCCCCTAGCCTCCAGCCCCTGAGCCCCCAGCCTCTAGCCCCTGAGCCTCAAGCCTCCACCCTTAGCCTCCAGCAGACCAACGAGAATGACTCTTCCAAAACATGAATAAATTATGAATGAACGGACAAGCACATGAACGAACAAATGAATGAATGGATGTGGGGCCAAACGAGCAATTTTAACACACGAGCTCTGAAGAAGGAACGCATGAAAAAGCCAAGAAAGAAGAAATGAAGAACTGGAAACCAACCCGACCAATCAAACAAACAAATACACGACTTAAGGAATGAAACAAAGGAAACCCCGCGCGAATCCGTGGATCAACGAATGTATCCTCTCTTTTGAGAGGGTACTGCAGAGGCTTGAGGTGGAGCCCCGCGGGAACGCACAAGTGTGAGGGAGCGGGTGTCAATGCGCCCGAGCCCCAAAGGGTCCATCGTTTCGGCAGTCAGGGCGGCAGCTTGCATGGCCAGGCGGGCAGCCACGTCCGAATTTTGCTCAGTGGATGGCACCACATTTTGAGAAATGTGGAGAGCCACTCGCATGAGCTCTGTGCTATCCACATCCTCCCAGGTCGTGGGCCCATAGTAGCCATCCACTCGGTCTCCCACCTTTCCCCCCACCCACAACAACCATGTTAAAATGCAACTGCGGCCCATGCACAGCTCTGCCTGTGGGGAAGTCGCCAGGCTAGAGGATGATGAGATGCGGGTCGAGCGAGAGAGAGAGAGAGAGAGAGAGAGAGAGAGAGAGAGAGAGAGAGAGAGAGAGAGAGAGAGAGAGAGAGAGAGAGAGAGAGAGAGAGAGAGAGAGAGAGAGAGAGAGAGAGAGAGAGAGGGAGGGAGGGAGGGAGGTGCGGGAGGGACTGCAGCGGTAAGTGCCGAGCTTATTAAACGGAGAAAGGACAATGTCGGACAAAACGAGGGTGGCGTGGACTGTTTGACTTGGACAGCGATGATGCAGACAGATGCGATGGGCTCACGTGGGTGGGTGAGCAGGCACAAATGCAACAATCCCTACCCCCTTACACACATGACTGCGCGGACTCACTCACTCTCTCTCTCTCTGTCTCTCTCTCTCTCTCCCTCCCTCCCTCCCTCCCTCCCTCCTCCCCCCCCCCTCTCTCTCTCTCACGCGCGCGCACACACAGACACACACACACACACTCTCACACACACACACACATACACACACACTCACACACACAACCGCACACAGACACCCACACCCCCCCCCCACACACACACACGCACACACCCACACACACACACACACACACACACACACACACACATTCATGCACACATGCGTACACACGCACAAAAGGCACATAGAGAGGGAGCCGAGAGCAGGCGCAAGGGAGAGACTATGGGGAGCGGGAGGATGGAGGGACGGAGGGAGGCCCCTCCCGAATCAGCACACGTCCCAGTAGTCATTATTTGTTTACCCTCCCCACTGCTGTTGGAGCCCTCTTACCCCCCCCCCCTTTATCATTTGCACTTTCGGCTGTCCCTCAGTGTCAAATGTTTCACACCAGTACTGCTTGCGCAAACTGCAAAACCCTGATGTGGATGGGACGGGAAGGGAAGGTGTAGACAAGTTGAATTCCCCTTGTTTCCATGGGGATACAAATCTTTCTGCATCCTGTACCTCTGTGGGGAGATTACATCACCATCCATGACTGGCTGTGCTTCTGTGTATTGCTTTTCTACGTTGTTTGAGGTACAACTTGTAAACTACGTCATTTTCTCATTATTTTCTTGTTAAAATGCTTTGTTAGGAAGCGTAAAGTAAATGCAGTATTTAAGTATCCTCTTTGTTTCAGAACGCAGTGCGGAGGTGCGGGTAATCGAACCAAGAGAAAACGGTCCGCCCTTTCAGGGTATTGGAGCCGTTCGACATAAACACATCAAAATCATAAGGATAATAAGCTCGAGGATATGGAGCACCTCATCATTGTTTTCTTCGTCCGAGTCCTCCCTCATCAGCGATCCGTACCGTTCTTACGAGCTCCCGCTGCAAGGGAAACAAAACTAGAATGCAAGCTAGCAGTTACGAAACTGAGATTTCTCATCATCAGTTTTATATGTCTCTACGATCTTATGGAGTAAAGGATCGCCACAACTGGACAACCGACTTGATTTAGTGCACCAAAGTTGCATTTCTAACAACATCTTCGATGCCACTGAGTGGAGCTCGAGTAAGACAGACAGTTGATTGCAGCAGCTTCTGCCATTGTACTCACATGACCACCATTGGTACCCGCAGTTGGGGCCACAACTCAAATGCCTCGGGGTGCATTTCAAGCGATCCCGACCAGCACCGCGACAGGGTCCGGCCGTCATGCCATCACGTGCCAGATCGCAACTGTCGCTTCGACACACATGTCGTGGCTATCTCCGACGCAAAAGATTTAGTGGCAGTACAGCAGTGAGATCACCACCTTCAACTGATTTCTTTTGATCCCTGACAAGCTGGTGGCGACTGCAAGGGCAAAGGCGTTTCACCGCCTACAGCTTTTTGAAGTTTCAAGTTCGATGCAGGAACCGACGTGCTCTGTTAGAGAATGCCGTATAGTCGGGGAATGGCAACGGAAACGGCGTCGTGCCCCGGGATTGATTTTGCTACTCGTGATTGCAAGCTATGTCAACGGTCTGGAGGTTGAACAAGTACTATTGAAGGAAGCTGACGAAATACAACCGTGGATGGTCGAACTTCGGAGGTATCGTCACGTTCAAAACACGGTCAGCCGATTCGGTTTGAATGCATTGTTCACCATGAGTACGGAAAGAGAAGCTCGACATAGTAGCAATTGTGCTTTACTGACAAGAACTGTTAATCGGACTTCTGAGGGGGAGCGGCATGGGCACACCGCAGGGAGCTCCACAAAATCCCAGAGTTGAGATTTGATCTTCACAAGACCAGCGCTTTAGTACGGTGCGTTACAGATTATTGCTTTCGCTGCAACAGTCCGTCAAATGTGACCTTGACCAGAGACGCATTTCAAGCTGGACAGCCATGTGTTCTCGGCTCCTTCATGAGCAGTTTGTTTTGCCCTTATCACTGTACATGCGAATATTGAAAGCATGTATAAGGAATGCGTCAGAGCCTCTCCATCCTGTCACAAAGTCGCCGACAGTGTTTGTGGACACTATACCCTGCCGCGGCAAAGCCCTATTTTGGAAAAGTTTTCTAGGCTCTAATAGGGTTTTCGGCCAAAACCACGGCCTGGCCTCCCTTCCATCTCAGAAAACCAAAAGAAAGAAACACAACCAGCAAGGAGGGGATATAGGGAGGAAAAAGTGAAGTCGGCTTACCGCAGGCGGATTTTAACCAAGCACCACCTGACATGTGCCCAATTGCCTGTGCTGTACCCAATTTGCCTCTGTGCTGTACCCAGATGAGCACATGAGAAGTGTGTGGAGACTTTTGGCTCAAACTTAAAAAAGGTCATGCATTCCAACATGCCAGGCCTTCCCCCCCCACACGTGCGTTGCATGCCTGCACGCCTCCAACACTTTTCTTGTTGCATAACACTACGAATGAATGAACGTGTCCCTCTTGGCATTCTGGCAAGTGCCTGCGCAGATGTGGCTGAACCACCGCGCTGGATTCCATTCTAAGACAGTTGATGTTCATCGTTCCCAATGCTTTCCACCCATTGTGTTTCAGATGGTCCAACCAACTGGACAATGTTTCAGATGGTCCATCCAACAGTACAAAGATCCCAAACAAGTCACCTGCCGCTGATTGATATTTGCCGATGGAAGGCTTGGGTTAGAACATCACGCTTGATTGGATGGGAAGATAAGAAAAATGACAGAAAACAAGGGCTTTAACCGGATTTAGGACAGAAAAGACGGGGGAAGAGAGGACAGGATCGGGGTTCGGAAGAGAAAAATCGACAGCGGTACTGAGGGCTTGCACAGGAAGACGCTGGATGAGTTGGGGATTAAGTACCGCTACCCTGTGGCCCAAACAGGCATTGTTGCCACCATTGGGGAGGGAGAGCCGGCCTTTGCCCTGAGGGCTGACATGGACGCCCTGCCCATCTTAGTAAGCCCATCTTAGTAAACCCATCTTAGTAGGCCCATCTGTGTAAGCCCATCTTAGTAAGCCCATCTTAGTAAACCCATCTTAGTAAGCCCATCTGTGTAAGCCCGTCTCTTCCCGGATAAGTAAACCCATCTTAGTAGGCCCATCTTTGCAAGGCCGGCTCTGCCCGGATAATTTGCTGAGCAAAAGCTAGCAAGCCCGTCTCTTCCCGGATAATTTGCTCAGCAAAAGCTAGCAAGCCCGTCTCATCCCGGATAAATTGCTCAGCAAAAGATAGTAATCCCGTCTCTGCCCGATGATTTTTGCCCAGCAAAAGATAGAAAGCCCGCCTCTGCCCGGATCAATCGCTCAGCAAAAGGCAGACTGTCAGATCACAAAACTGTTCATTCTTGAAGTGCTCTTGATAGGGATAGTTTTGTTCCCGGAAGAGGACATGCGGCGAAGAGGGGTGCTCTGGGGCCCTCTTGCACGCGCAACAAACCTCCTCCTGAGACGGGGGTGGCCTGCGACCCCTTTCCCGACAGCGAGAGGGTTGAAGCTCGTTGAAAGAAAAAATTGTGTAAAAGGGATGCAGAGGGGGTGAAGAGGTGAAGGGTGAGGGGCTGAGATAGGGGCGTCCTGGTACAGAGCATGCTCAAATGAGCAGGCGGGGACTTAGAGCAGGCGGGGATTAGGGATGGGTCCTGCCGGGAAGGGATTGCGATTAGGGTTGGGTCCTGCAGGGAAGGGGTTGGGATTAGGGTTGGGTCCTGCACGGGAGGCGTTGGGATTAGGGATGAGTAAGCTGGAACTTAAGAGGTTTATAGGCTGGAGGGTGGGCTCCTGCAGGAAGAAACCGACCTGGATTTCAAGAGCACGCACGAAGGCAAGATGCATGCGTGTGGGCATGACACGCACACGACAATGCTTCTGGGCGGTACGTTCCGCCGTCTCCCTGCTTCCTGCTGTGCTCCCATGTTTCTCACGTGCCCCCTTCCGTCTCTCCACTTGCCCCTGTCGATCTCTCACCTGCCTCTCCCCGTCTGTCACCTGCCCCTTTCTGTCTCTTTCCTGCCCCTCTCCATCTCTCACCTAGCCCTGTGCGTTTCTCCACCTGCCCCTCTCCATGTCTCATCTGCCCCTCTCTGTCTCTCACCTGCCCCTCTCTCTCTCAGCTGCCCCTCCTGTGTCTCTCAGCAGCCCTTGTCTGTCAGGCGGGCCCTTTTTGGAGGGGTGGGGTGGGGGAAGGTGTTAAGTTGAGCTCAGCGGCGGAGAGCGGTCACAGCGCAGGATGGGGGCTTGGGGGGTGTCCCTGGGACGGGTCATGGCGCGGGACCGGGGGACTGAAGGGGAGCTTGGGGGTGTCCTTGGACGAATCATGGCGCGGGACTGGGGGACTGAATGGGGGCTTTGGGGGTGTCCCTGGGACGGTCATGGCGCTGGACCAGGGGACTGGACGGGGGCTTGGGGGGTGTCCCTGGACGGGTCATGGCGCGGGACCGGGGGACCGAATGGGGGCTGGGGGGTGTCCCTGGGACGGGTGATGGCGCTGGACAGGGGGACTGAAGGGGGGCTTGGGGGGTGTCCCTGACACGGGTCATGGCGCGGGACCGGGGGACTGAAGGGGGCCTTCGGGGAGTCTGTGGGACGGGTCATAGTACAGGACCGGGGGACTGAGGGGGGGCTTGGGGGGTGTCTGTTGAAGCGTAGCGGGAAAGCTGTTGAAAGCGAGGGGGGGAGGGGGGAGCTGTGGGACCGGGGGACTCAAGGGGGGCATGGGGGCTGTCTGTGGGTGGCGCAGCGGCCAAGCTGTTGAAGGCAAGGGAGGGGGAGCTGCGGGGGCGGGTTGTGTTGCTGTTCCAGCCGGCAGAGGAGGGGGGCGCGGGCGGCAAGATCATGGCGCAGCAAGGGGCACTGGAGGGTGTTTCCGGTATCCACGGCCTCCACATCTGGCCCGCTGAGCCCTCCGGGACCATCGCCTCCCGCGTGCGCTCCCCTCTGCGTCGTGGCCAGTCACATGCTCTGGGTCCAGTTGTGGAAAACAGGTTGCGGCATCGGTTGCGGCATGGCGTGGGAAAAAGGATGCGGCATGGGGTGGGGCATGGGGTGGAAAACAGGTTGCGGCATGAGGTGGGATGTGGGGTGGGACATTAGGTGGGAAAGAGGATGCGACATGCGGTGGGGACATGGGGTGGGAAACGAATGCGACATGGGGTCGGAAACAGGATGCGGCATGGGTTGCGGCATATGGTGGGACATGGGGTGGGAAAGAGGATGCGAAATGCTGTGGGACATGGGGTGAGAAACGGATGCGACATGGGGTGGGGAACGGGGTGCAACATGGGGTGGGACATGGGGTGTGCCGAGGGGTCAGAAAGAGGATGCCACATGGGGTGAGAAACAGGACGCGACATGTGCTGGGACATACTCACACATACTCTCTTTCTGAAACGTGCGCATGCAGGCGCGCACAGATGCCTGCACGCACGCCCACACACACACACACACACACACACACACACACACACACACACACACACACACACACACACACACACACACACACACACACACACACACACACGCACGCATGCGCGCGCGCGGGGGTGCCCGCACGCATACATGCACATGTGCGTTGTGAACAGTATTAGTGATGTCTGTAATGGCAAAGGCCATGGCAGAAGGGTAGTATGGCAACCGATCCAGATCCTCCAAACCACCTGCAGTTGGGCACCATTTGTCGAACGGGATTGGGTGCAAAAACACTTCCCAACTTCAGGTCCCACAGCTGTAAACCCTAAACCCTAAATCCTCGGGTGCCTTGTGTTGACTCCACGGGATATGTTCGGGTGGGCCAGTTTGGCACCATCATGGCGGCTGCGGATGCGTTCCACATCAAAATAGAAGGGCGGGGAGGGCATGCGGCAACCCCACACCTGAGCGTGGACCCCGTGGTGGCGGGAGCGCTCATTGTGGCAGCCCTGCAGCCACTCGTTTCGCGGGAAACCTCCCCGACCGACAGTGTAGTCGTCACAGTTGCCCGGTTCAATACCGGTGCGGTATTACCTGTGCCCGCGTTTGTTTCCCCCTCTCCTTTCCCCCCCCCCCTACAGACCTGTTTCAGGACTAGTTTTGAGCTTGTCGCACGTCCTTTCTCCCGCATCTGGGATTCCGCCATGGGGGTTTGTGGGCCCTGCGGCTCTTGCTTGTTGCCCCCACCCCACCTCTCAAAACCCGGAACGTGAAAGCAGGGAGCCCGTCTCCTTCTCTGCTCCAAGGCGCCGGCCCCCTCCCTGCCCTCCCCCCCCCTCAATCCCTCTGGGGGGAGGGATTACGGTCCCCTCCCGTGAGGCGCGGGCTCCCCCCTCTGTCTCGCTCTCTGTGCTTGTGTATATTTGTGCGTGTTTGCGTGTGCGTGTTTGCGTGTGCGTGAGCGCGTGCGCGTGTGCGTGTGTGTGTGTGTGTGCGTGTGTGTGTGTGTGTGTGTGTGTGTGTGTGTGTGTGTGTGTGTGCACATGCATGTGCCCGTGTACATGTGTATGCATGTGTGGCAAGTGATTGAAAGGGAGGGGGCGTGCAGGGCCGGGGGCGCATAATGTGATTCCGGATTCGGTGGAGTTGAAGGGAACCATCAGGGCTCTCACCGCTCACAAGTTTGACAATCTGCGAGCTCGCGTCACCGAGGTCTTCTCCCTTCCTGCCTTTCTTGCTTTCGGGTCGCTTTTGGGTTGCTGTAGCTTGCTTTTGGTTTCTTTCTTAGTTCTTCGGTTTCTTTTTTTAGTGCTTTTGGTTTCTTTCTTAGTTCGAGGTTGTTATTTCCAAAATGTTGGATGTATTGGATCCAAACCTTGGGTTTCCAAACCCCAGAGTGATGTTTTCGAAAGCCTAGGATGGTCACATCCCGCAGGTTGCTGGTATCTATCAATGCTAGGATGGTGTTAAGCAGGCCAGCTTCCAATTTCCCCCCCCCCCCTTATACAATACTAGGATCGTGTGAAACAAGGCCAGCTTGCAATTTTCTTCCCTTTCAAACCTATTATTTCTACCCCAGGGTAATGGATGGTTTCGGAAAAAAGTGCAAGGTGTTTACCAATTCAGGATGGTGGCAACCTCTTGTTATGATGGTGTGTAGTATCCCAAGGTGGTGCGCCCTTTCAGGCCTTGATGTTCGTGATCAGTATCTGGAGCTGGGGCTCTGCGGACACTCGACAGGCTGTACACCTGTGCTTGTGGCTCTCTGGATTTGCCTCAGCCCCCACCCCCCATTCCTAACCCACCCCTCTCCACAAAATAATTACTTACAAAAAAGAACACACACACACACACACACACACACACACACATACACACACACACACACACACACACACACACTGTTTCTCTCTCTCTCTCTCTCTCTCTCTCTCTCTCTCTCTCTCTCTCTCTCTCTTATCTCTCTCTCTCTCTCCCTCTCTCTCTCTCTCTCGCTCTCTCTCTCTCTCTCTCTCTCTCTCTCTCCTCTCTCTCTCTCTCTCTCTCTCTCTCTCTCTCTCTCTCTCTCTCTCTCTCTCTCTCTTGGGGAGTCAGACAGCGGAACACGAACCCACAACAAGAGTGAGAGAGGGGGGAGGGGGGGCAGGTGGTGACGGCCACAGCCGCCAGCTACGGATGCAC
>KV908590.1:90000-175000 GCA_002005505.1 Botryococcus braunii | reverse complement strand
AGTTCTAACCGCTGACTGTCCCCATCCGGCCCAAGAATGAGGTGCAACCACAGCTCGTACACCCGTGTCGGAGTGACGGTTGTAGAGGACGGGAAGGCGGAGGGCACTCTGTCCACTACAACCTCAAGCGCGTGCACGTGAAGGCAAGCAAGTGGAGAGAAGGCCTTGGCTGGTAGGGCCTCACGTGCATGACTAATGCGGGCCGGAGGGGTCTACCCACAATCGTTCAAAGGAAGGTCAATCTTTCCCGGGTCCTGGTCTCAGTGCTGGTAGGGGTGGGGGTGAAGGCGGTGGGGCTCAGGCTGCCTGAGGATGTGCGGCTGTGGTTACTTGGGGACTTCGGGCTCCGGCTGTCCCCCTGCCTTTGTTTACGGAGGCCGGCGGAGACTGCCGCACACGTCACGGCAGCCTCAAACGCTCCGGCTCCCTCCAACGTGATGTCGTCGTCTACAGGCAGGAACCGGACATGACAGGATGAAATCGGTTAGCACGCGTTCTGGACTGACTGCTGGGGGTTCATTGTTAGCGAAAGTGACGTTGGATGTTGGTTCCTGGTGGGATTGCTGGGCCGTAAGTTGCTGAGCAGGAGAGATACGACAGTATACACGCTCGGGTTGAACGCTTCACCGGATCAGCGGTTAGGCAGGGAGCAATCTGTCAGAGCTTAGGAGCTACTTGTCGGGCATGACTCTTGGATAAAACAAGGTGTGTGTGTGTGTGTGTGTGTGTGTGTGTGTGTGTGTGTGTGTGTGTGTGTGTGTGTGTGTGTGTGTGTGTGTGGGGGGGGGGGGGGTGGGTGTGTGTGTGTGTGTGGGTGTGCGTGTGTTGGGGGAGGGGGGGTTTAAGGTGCAGAAAAAGAACACATTGGTAGTCTGCAGTTTGGAATGGGTGTGACATGTTGCGGCTCGACACATAAGGGCAGGCCGCATAGTTGTGGAACTTCCAGTCAATAGAGCATGCAAAACAGTTGTCCAGACCCTCCTCAGGTGGTTCAAGTAGGGGTCTTTGAAATCTAGTTGGACTCATACGTTCTGAGTACTTCGCAAAATTATCAATATCTCACGCACTGCTTCTACACGCACTGCTTTTTCTTGACCGGCTCAGGCAAATGTCAGGTGCAATGTGGGCAAATGTCAGGTGCAAATGACAGAGGGAGGAAAGGGTCCTAACCGGTGCCTGGGACCTTGCAGCCAAAGGTCAAGTTCAGCATGACTTCATCCGGCAGACCTATAAGCTTCTTGACCCTCTCCTCAAACTCCTGGGGGCCTCCGGTTTGTTTCTCGTCCACTAAGCCAAACATTCGTGACTGTGTCAGTAGTGTGATGTAACTCATGTCTCGAACATTACAAAAAGCAAGAAAAGGTTGTTTGTCGTAGAATGCACAAGTTAGGGAGAATTTCCAAGTTGTGAGAGAGAGAGAGACAAGGCCGGATGGCCGACAAGTTGGACGCTCTTTCCAATTACAAGTAACCCCCACCTCACGGAGCTTCCACTCCCTACTTGTGGTCTACTAAGCTTCCAGATTACCTGAGTGCGTGTCTTCCCGTGGCTTACGTCTCTATCCGTTCCTTCCCGTGGTTCGTGATCGTGTGTTCACGTTCCTCCAATGGTAGCGCACTAGTCCACCAAACCTCTACAATAGTATCTAGAAAATATCCTAGAATCCTACTATGAGAGTAACGTCCATAACTATCCAATGGAATTCGACGGCTAGGAAGCCAAGGCTAGACGCTAGGCACGTGCGTACTCGCGTTGCTCGTACGACATGTGCGCCACATGTGCGCCTAGGCTAGGGGGTAAGGGAAATGTCCAGAAATGCCGGGAAATCCCTACATTCCATCACATTGTTGCCTTGTTCGCTTTCTGGTATTTTGCCATGTTCCTGAATACATCTGTGCGCAATGGTAAGGCCATGCTCGTCTCAATGACCCCACGTTCGCTAAATTCTGAAGCATGAGGGCATGCGGTCGAGCGTGTGCACCCCCCCCCCCCGGTGCGTGCGTGCACGCGCGCACACGCACACACACACAGAGAGAGAGAGGGGGGGGGAGAGAGACAGAGAGAAGAGGGGGGGGGGAGAGAGAGAGAGAGAGAGAGAGAGAGAGAGAGAGAGAGAGAGAGAGAGAGAGAGAGAGAGAGAGAGAGAGAGAGAGAGAGAGAGAGAGAGAGAGAGAGAGAGAGAGAGAGAGAGAGAGAGAGAGAGAGAGAGGGGTGAAAGTACCAATATCACGCACACCCGTCGAAAGCACAAGCACAGTGAGTATACAGTGGGGAAGGGGAGGGATACATGCCACCACACCGAGGTTTTACCCAGGCTTGCAGACGACATTAGGAGACATCCTGCCAGAGCCAAGAGGGACCGTTTGACAAGAACGTACACCTAAAGGACATATACCAAAGTAGGACGTTGTTTATGGAACAACTCCCGAAGTCTAGAGAATGGCGTTGTTTCTGGTACAACCCCACCAAAAACCACCAACCAATCTGGAGTACCGTCTAACTAAAGAAGGAGAACACATGCCACTCTGCAGACAATGTAACAGTGTGAAGGCCCATGAAAAAAACATCACACTCCCGCCTGGCAGTCACGTAAGCACGGGCTGTTGGGATCCCTCCCGGGAGAGAGAGAGAGAGAGAGAGAGAGAGAGAGAGAGAGAGAGAGAGAGAGAGAGAGAGAGAGAGAGAGAGAGAGAGAGAGAGAGAGAGAGAGAGAGAGAGAGAGAGAGAGAGAGAGAGGAGAGAGAGAGAGGAGGGGGGGGAGAGGAGGGAGGGAGGAAGAGAGAGAGAGAGAGAGAGAGAGGAGAGAGAGAGAGAGAGAGAGAGAGAGAGAGAGAGAGAGAGAGAGAGAGAGAGAGAGAGAAAAGAGGAGAGAGGGGAGACAGAAGAGGAGAGGAGAGGGAGAGAGGGGGGGCAGAGAGAGATGTTGTAACATCATTAATTAAGGACAGAAGGCACCGTTGCATGGGCTTACAGAGTTTTTAGCAGTCGTGCATCTTGATGAATGGTGAACCACGCATGGTGAAGGAGCCATTTGAAGTTGCGAAACACCAAGTGCATAGTTGGCTTGGCTATTTGGTCTGACTCAGTTGCAAATTGCCCCAGCGATGCGTAGCAGAGTGCTGACAACAGACCGCGGAGGAAGAGGGCACAGCAGAAAATATGCATCACTACATTAATCTCGCAGATCGAACCGGATATCCAGAGACCACGAAGGATAATAATAAGTGTTGCGTCCTTGTAAAGGTTTTCCCACAACCTTAAGGGCTAACGGGTGTGGGAAGCACCTCGAATAGCATATGTCTCGCCACCATAGTTCAGAACCATGACGGGATCCGCTCTTGGCAGGGGTGGCAGTCCTTCTCTCCAGTCTGGCAGGTCCTTCGTGCAGAATCGGCATGTCCTCTCCTCCCTGTTCTCCATAATGATCAGGGGTTTGCAGACTGAATCGACAACACCACCCCTCATATTAAGGGCAGAGTCTGACAAGGAACCATCCCATGTATCTCAGAATTGTCTGCGGAATGTGTAAGGAGTCTAATGGTGGCTCATGTGGCCTTCTAGAGGACTGAGGAGTGTGTTTGGTACATAAATAATCAGTTCGATGTATGTACTGGCATACTCTGCGAACATTGGCGCGACCCCAAACGATCGGCTATAACAGAAGGAGCTAGTAGTGGAGGGTTGAGTATCCTTAAAAGTCATCTGCATGATAGACTGTACACAGGCACCGTCTGCTGATCAGTACGTATCCCCCATGCTCAATCAAAGCCGTCAGCACCGTGCTCATCCACAAATCTAGCTTGAAATACTATTTTCTTGTCTTTAATAAAATGGGGTCCTTGTTGTCCTGGCTGGAAAGGTGTGCGACGTGCAGTTCGATACAGATCTCTTACACAGATCTCTTGTACAGATCTGACCCTCTCTGAGCGAGAGGTTAAAGTGGATAAAACGGACAGATCCTAATTATGATGATTTCAAGATGATTTTTTAGTTAAAACTAGACAAAAATGAGATATCCAAGGCATGTGGTGAGTGCAGTGCCCCAACCACCTTGTGGAGACAAGTACCTCGTCCCCGCTCGCTGCAGCTGCCATCGGGAAAGGCAGTATCTATGCACTTCTCTCGGACAATCACAGGCTTTGGTCAGTTCACCACGAGGACCTTGCTCGTCGTTTGGGGCGCCCAAGCAGATCCAGCACACAACGTCCTCGTCGTCCATCAGCCGGGGAACAGCGAAGCTGCAACAGGAGGACACCGAACCAAACAACCCAAAAAAAACTTATAAAAGTTCCCCACAATGTCTTGGGCTCTCCCCTGCTTTCGAAACACCGAGAGGAGCAACCTCGATACGTCGCCATAGTTCGACGCTAAATTTGGACTTTCCGATGCAGGCAAGGACCGGTCCCACCGGAGCATCGGAGACTAATCGGAGACCCCAAGAAAGACAGTAGGCGAGGGTGTCGTGAGTCACATGACATATGCACACCGTGCAGCATACCGCCCTTGTTACGACAAACAATCGTGCCAGGCCAACCACATAAATAATACGCTGAGCTCATTCAAACTTAACCATGTAATATGATCACATCATGTCGCTTTTCCATGACATCATTCACACTCCGCGGTTATGGAACTCAGGGAACATACATGTACCAACAGGGATCTCCACCTTATTGGTAGCTGTTGCAACATCTCAGTTCATCATCTACTTGTGTATATTCCCACCATCGGGACTGTTGAATCGTTTGGCATGACTGCATTTATCTACTTTTTTGCGAATGTCACTTACCATTAAATTTTGTCGGGCACAGAAATTAATTTCTGTGCTCGACAAATTTTTTCTGCAGGTATATCTAGCTGTGGTTGTTGTTTAGACCGGTTCTTGCTTCTTTATCTACCTTGCCAGTCTGTCCAGGGCAGCGTCACGGTCTCAACCCATCACTGCAACCCATATCCAACCTGGCTGTTTGTGTCCAACCTTGCAATGACAGGCTTGATGCTTTGAGACGACGTCGTCGGCATCCGCACTTACTTCGAAGCAAGAAGTGTATCTTTAGTCTGAGCCCCCAGCAGAAGCCTAAGGCCGCGGGTGCGGTACCGTTGGATTTGCACAGGGCAGGGCGTGATAAGCAACATTTTGTAATTTATCGATGTTATGATGACCACGAACAACAGTGACAAAAACCGGTGAACTTTGCCCTATTCAACCTGGGATATCACGTGCAATTGACTTCCGATGCCCAATCATATATACGGCAGAATCACCATTTTTGGTGTGGGGTATTCTTAACCCCTAAAATTTTGGTATGAGTGTTTAAGGATAACGCGTTTCGAGCTGCAAGATCTCTAGAGCGATGTGATCAGCAGCTTGACGAAATGGATGAGGGATTATCGCAGGCCCTTTGTTGTTTTGCGTGTTCATCATGTTCTAGCCTTTTTACATTGCAAATGAGCCAATCTGCGTCAAAAGCTGCAGCTTTCGACGCAGATTGGTTAATTGCAATGTTAACAGGGTATATTTTTACCCTACTAGCACCACACTCTATAGATTCCAGGAACAATGTAGAACCCTTCTGGAGTCACTCAAATGAAAAGGGATAGGGCCACGTCATGCAGTCCATCTCACTGTGCCAGCCTTGGCAGAGGAATCAAACCAATGGCTGCGGCTTCTCATTCCACGCCTTGAGCGTGACCAAGAGTTCGAGCATTTGCAGGGTTGCACTGGCAGTTGCACCATTTCCCCTGTGTCTCACGGAACTTGTGTCTCGTATCACAAACAAACGCTCTCAATGTTGGGAGTCCAGGGAGGATCAATATGAATGGGCCACCTGGCATAGGTATGCTGTCTGTTTACTCTGGCAAACCTTTAGTTTTGTACATAAAACGGTTAATGCACGCCACATCGTAGGTTTCCAACTCCTTGCACTTGTTTTGGTAGCCTCCCAGGGCTGAGGCTTGGGGTTGTCACACTGGTGTGGCCCTTGACGGGTGTAAGTACTCTATCTCAGTGGTGTCAAGATTGCGGGAGTATCCAAAGAAAACAGTGAGGGTGCCTATCCCAGTGGAACCGGGACAACACAATATCCTGGATATTATACCCACCATGTCCACCTGTAGACTCTACAGTGTCGAGTCTATTGTGCGACTCTGGAGTGAATTTGAAGTACACTTCTCAGGAGCGACAGATCGAGGTGGATCGCCCATAGAGAGCCACGGTTCGCCCCCAACCTATTGCCTTGACAGCCCTTCGATCCACTTCATTCGGTTGCATTGCACGAGGTATTCTGCAAATGTTCTTATGATACTTTGAATTCTCATAATCTATTTTTGGATTCAGTCTATCTGCTGAAGTGCGCTTTTGGAATTGCCGCTCCCTCTTCCCATGTTACGCATTTTGGACTTGATTTATTCTGCTGCAGATATTGAGTGACTTTCTTGCAACCCATTTGTTTAAGACTGTGGAATTTAATTCATGTCTGGCTCCGTATGTAACGTCCTGAAAGCAAAGACAGAAACGGTCTGCCGGCCGGTCAGGACCAGCTTTCAAAACTGCACGTCATTGTCTCCTCACTCACGATGGGCAGAGAGGGTCACATCATCGTTTACTTATAAGAAATTACATTACACAAGGCCACACAAACGTTCTCTCTTTGGCACTAGCGGAATAGTACGTCGGCACCTCCGGATCGGGCGACACCAGACAAGTGATATACCCCGCTGGTGAACTGGGGCATGGTTGCTTATCATCTGAGCGTCATAGATGTAGGGGACTTATCCTAATTCGATTGAATGCGCAAAACGTTGACGATGGGATGCTAGTATGTGTAATAGTTGAACGCACTGACATGTTGACACCTGCAATGTTCGAAGAAGCAAACCGACTGTTGGGTACCCTGCGCAGCAGGACCACGTGCAAGCTCGGAAAATCAGAATGAACGCAAACAACAGCTATCTACACGAACAAAGGATCAAGTTATCATTTATGGAATAGGTAATCCCACCCTTTTTCAGTCACATTTGTGCCTTCTTTCAAACTTTTTCCTCTTTGTGGGATTGAGTTTTCCCCCCCCCTCTCTCTCTCTCTGTGTGTGTGTGTGTGTGTGTGTGTGTGTGTGTGTGTGTGTGTGTGTCTGTGTCTGTGTCTGTGTCTGTGTCTCTCTGTGTGTGTGTGTGTGTGTGTGTGTGTGTGTGTGTGTATGTGTGTGTGTGTGTGTGTGTGTGTGTGTGTGTGTGTGTGTGTGTGTGTGTGTGTGTGCGTGTGTGTGTGTGGGGGGGAGGTTGGGGGGATGTCAGTTTGGAAAAGACTTCCGCACAGTACATTCAACAGATACGCAGGGTTGTAGGAACAGCACTAATTGTTGGTCTAGGGGCACAGGAGCAGCGCTGACGCTTGTCGTAGCGGCTCTTGCGACTTTCGGGCGGGACGACTTGGCCGATGCCATATATGGTGACGGAATCAGCACTGGCATCGCGACCTGGGGTGGAGGGGATGTGGCTGGCGCATTCCTCTGGGCGGTTGCACTTTATTATTGCAGCCCTCTGCAGTTGCTGCTGCTTTTTCTTGGCAAGATTGACACTGAAAGGCCATCTGACTGGCTCCTACGCCAGCTTGGCCTTCTCTTCAAACTGCCGTAAGCATTCCTCGCCTCTCCCATCCCCTCGCATCCACCACCTCCTCTTCCCTTGAGGAGTGACACATAAGCCTGTCCTAGTCCGCCCTTCCACGCATACCTCCCACCCCCCCCCCCCCCCCGGGAGGTTGCTACTTCTGCTCTCTGCAAGCTCCTCTGTTCGCTTGCTTTCCCGTGTGAGTGTGGTACTGAAATGAGGGGCGGGGGCGGGGGTGTTAGTGGAACTGCCCCCATGTGTACCTACGTGCATGCAAGCATTCTCATGTGTGTGTGTGTGTGTGTGTGTGTGTGTGTGTGTGTGTGTGTGTGTGTGTGTGTGTGTGTGTGTGTGTGTGTGTGTGTGTGCGTGGGGGGGGTGAGAGAGAGAGGGGGGAGGGAGGGGGACAGCGGGAGAGGGAGAGAGAGAGAGGGGGGGGGAGGGAGGGAGGGGACAGCGGGAGAGGGAGAGGGAGAGGGAGAGGGAGGGAGGGAGGGAGAGAGAGAGGGAGAGAGAGAGAGAGAGAGAGAGAGAGAGAGAGAGAGAGAGAGAGAGAGAGAGAGAGAGAGAGAGAGAGAGAGAGAGAGAGAGAGACAGACAGACAGACAGACAGAAGGGGGAGGAAGGGGGACGAACGTGGATGCGCACTCAGCTCGCGCGCGTGCGTGTGTGTGTGTGTGTGTGTGTGTGTGTGTGTGTGTGTGTGTGTGTGTGTGCGTGTGTGTGTGCGTGTGTGTGTGCGTGTGTGTGTATGTGTGTGTGAGTGCACGGTGAGGGAGAGGGGGAAGGGAAGGACGGGGAGGGAAGAATGAAGAGACAATAGGGAGGAAGAGGCAGGGAAGGGGCATGACACAAGTGGGTGCAGGGTGGAGGACCTGGGGTACCAGGCCCCAGCAGGCTTGAAGCTGGCCACAGCGGTGCTATTTCTTTTCGGAGGGGGCCTCACCGCCTGGGCTTTTGAGGCGGGCTTGGGGGACCCAACATGGGCGGTCTCGACGGGACTGGGGGCGTGCATGGCTGCTGCCATCTACGAAGTCGGGCGCCCAGCTCGCCTTTCTGTTGAGGAGGCCCAAACCCTTGAGGCTCAGTGGCGAGACTTTGGTGAGCGCCCCTGCCCCCCTCCCCCCCCCCCACCCGGGCCCTCGGCCGCCAATTTTTTCCTGCCTGTTCAGTGGTGGGAGATCTGAAAGGTGCTGGAGCTACAATGGACGCCTGAGAAAGTGACAGTAGCCCAGGGAAATGACAGGAAGATGGAGAAGTATTGAAGAGTGATGAAGGAAATGTTGACAGGTGAAACTGGTCCCCGGGGGACTGGGTTCGTGAAGAGATGCACTTGGAGGGTGGAGTTACCGGTGCGGAAGTTTGACATGTACGCAGGTTGTGGACAGAGGAGGATCGGGATGAGAAGGTGAGAGAGAGCGGGGCTGCGAGGAGGTGTGCAATGCGTTTTTTGGGGGGAGGGGGGTACGGAAAGGAAGAGACAGACACACCCTCCCCTCGCCAGCCCATGTGTGGACCCGCATGTGTGTGGGGGGGGGAGGAGAGAGAGAGAGAGAGAGAGAGAGAGAGAGAGAGAGAGAGAGAGAGAGAGAGAGAGAGAGAGAGAGAGAGAGAGAGAGAGAGAGAGAGAGAGAGAGAGAGAGAGAGAGACTCACACACACACTCTCTCTCCCTCTCCCTCTCTCTCTCTCTAGGTGTGTCTCTCTCTCTGTGTGTGTGTGTGTGTGTGTGTGTGTGTGCGTGTGCGTGTGCGTATGTGTGTGTGTGGGTGAGGGTGCGGGTGTGTGTGTGTGGGGGGGGGGGGGACGGGGTGTGTGTGTGTGTGTGTTGGGGGGGGGGGGGTTGATGGAGAGTAAGGGGTGCATTCTGGACTTATCTCAACTGGTGGGTGGATTATGCAGAGAGGTTCGCGGAGGAGAGGCTGCAGCGGAATGGACGCTGTCACGAGTCGGAGGTTTTCTCAGCGTTCCGGGCGCAGTACGCCCGGTATCGCAGCCCAGAGACTGTTCCAGACCCAATTCTGCGGGACATGGTCCGTAACTGGCACATCGGAATTGACCGCACCAAGACTGGCTACTACCGGAACCTTTCTCTCAGGCCGCGGGTCGACCCCTTTACGGGAACGGTGACGGGTTCCGCTGCTGTGGCTGTACCGCCTGTACCATCTGGAAGCCGCCAGCCCAACGTCAGCGAGCCTTTGTGAGCATGGGCAAGCCATATGCAAGGGCATGACTTGTGTCCGCGCAGAATGGTGGGAGCAGGCAGGTTCAGGCCTAGGGGGCCGTGCGGGGAAGGGAATCTAGTCGTACTGAGGGATGCAGACTGCAGTGCTGCGGTTTGGGGTACTCCTGTGCTGCGGTTGGGGGTACTGGTGTGCTGCGGTTGGGGGTACTGGTGTGCTGCGGTTGGGGGTACTGGTGTGCTGCCGTTGGGAGTGCTGGTGTGCTTCAATTGGGGGTACTGGGCTGGTCACAGAGGAAGGCAGGGCGAGAGGGCCAGATGGTAATGGGGAGAAAGGGGCTCGGGGGAGAGGGTCCTGGGGGAAGGAGAGCGACACCTCGGAAGCAGTCGGATAGGTAGTGATGCGGGGTCTAGTCAGGAGGGAGGGAGAGAGGAAGGGAGGCCCGGGGGAAGGGGAAGCGGCGACAGATAGTTTGGTAGATAGGTAGATACTTATGTACAGACTAAGACGGAGGGGATGGAGAGTGAAGGGGAGAAGGGGAAGAAAGAGAGAGAGAGAGAGAGAGAGAGAGAGAGAGAGAGAGAGAGAGAGAGAGAGAGAGAGAGAGAGAGAGAGAGAGAGAGAGAGAGAGAGAGGGAGAGGGGGGGGGGGAGAAGAGTGTGGCTAGCCAGAAACTGATCGAGAAAGCAGTTGGAGAGACTCCTAGGCATGACGATGGACCTGATTTTAAAGGTCCATCCTATACCTACAGCCCGGTGGGAGTGTCATCTATTCGACTCATATGAGTCATCTGATAATGTGAAGTACAGCTTAATTTTTAACAGATTGGAAGTATTCACTCTGCTGCTTGCCAGATGCGGTCTCTTGAACCCCTGAATGTGTGATGTGGAGCTGAACACCTGAATGTGTGATTTGGAGCTGAACACCTGAATGTGTGATGTGAAGCTGAACACCTGAATGTGTGATTTGGAGCTAAACACCTGAATGTGTGATGTGGAGCTGAACACCGGAATGTGTGATGTGGAGCAACCCGGGGTGCCCACGATAGGAGTATGAAGCCTGAATAGAAACACATGAACTCTCCCTTCTTCTATCTGTTTGTTTGATCAAGGGGGCCTTTTGTGCACACGCCGTGGCAGAGGGGGGAGGAAAAACCGCCCACTTCGTCCCCCCTCAATGCACCGCACCCTCGGTTGCGCGCACACATGCACGCTCCTCCAGCAGGGGGCGGTGGGAGAAGGGAGGGAGGTTAGATTTTATGACTAGAGGCGGAGCAACTTCAGTGATGCCATGTCTGACATTTTGAATGAAAGTGATGTACAAATATTGGACAAAGGAAATTAACCGAATCTTTCTCAACGCTGGAAAAACGGCGTTTTCTCACTACGCTTAAAACCCTGCCTATGGGGAACAGCCCCTGAAGTCTGCGTCAGACTGAACAGAGTTTTTTCTCCACAAAAAGTGCATACCATGCCCAGATCTCTGCGGCTACGTCCAATATCTAATCCGCTGGCAAGTGGGTGCCTCTAGTCCTACCTTCTGCTTTTGAACACTGCTGCTGCTGCTAGTGCCCCTCGTGTGGCAGGGGAGTCGGCCGGCCCCCGGGGCCTCGTTCTTCCCTCAGTCTCCTCCTCCTCCTCCTTTGACCGCTGCTTGTTCTAACACTACCAGTACCCGTCCATCACCAGTATGAACACCACTGCCAGCCCACCAGCACAGCCTCCAACGGGCCGGCTGCTGCTACTCCTAAGAATTCAGACCTTCTCGACGACATTCTTGCCTTGCCTCCGCTTCGCTGCGCTTCCTTCTTATATCCTTCCAGCCTTTGAAACAAGTTTCGGGGAGGGAGAATAGGAGGAGGAGGAGGAGGAGGAGGAGGAGGAGGAGGAGGAGGAGGAGTTTTGGTGGTGGTGGTGGTGGTGGTGGTGTGCGTGTGTGTGTGTGTGTGCGTGCGTGTGTGTGTGTGTGTGTGTGTGTGTGTGTGTGTGTGTGTGTGTGTGTGTGTGCGCGCGCGCGCGCGCGTGTGCGTGTGCGTGCGTGTGTGTGTGTGTGTGTGTGCAACTTGAACACTTAATATCATTTTTAATCAGAACCATGCCTTAATTTCCACGTATACTAACCTCACATAGATACACCTGGTCGTACCCTTGATTGCTGGGGGCTTGAAGATGTCATTGGTCATGTACCTCGGATTTGATTTCACAAGGGATATGGAGTACTCCCGTGGTTTAAATATCAAGAAAATGCTTGAATGCGAATCACCTGGGGCCAAAACCGGGGACTCCCGGAAACAGCCACTCCCCCCCCCCGGGGGGGGGGGGGGGGGGGGGGGGGGTTCACGGCCCGTGACTCACGAGTGGCTGCCGGTCACCCGTGAGTCCCGGCCACTGGCCGGGCCGGCCACGCGTGCACCCGCCGCTGTGTTTCCGCTAGGCCATACCACCGATCGATACGGCGTACGTGCCTACCGGCCTTGCTGCCAGTCCACTTCCGCGCACCTTAATCAACCACAAAGAAGCATCAGCCCTTTCAAAAGACAAACTTTGATTCACTTACTTGGAAATCCTGGGACGGTAGGGAAGAGGGTGACATTATTTAGCAAGTTGGGTGAACACCATGGTTAGCGCTTAGCTGCCCTGCAGCCTTTCGGATGTACCACCAGGTAGGCTCTACTTACCTTATTTGTTCTTTGAATTCGGAGAAGGAGGCGTACTGTTGAAGGATGTTGAGACTCTGGACAACGTTCCGACCTAGTTCTGCAACCTGATGGTTGGTCTGCACTGGCAGCCAGTACTTGAACATGTCTGAATTGGATGCCCAGCTACTTGAGTGAAAATTCAAAAGCCTTGGACAATTGACGCCTGTTCCTACCTGAAGACAGCGTCCTGGGCAACCTCCTCGAGCACATTGAGGAGATCTGAAAGGACGGTAAGGATTCTTGTTCAAGACGAAGCCTGCACCAATATCACATTTCTGACCAGGAATTTAGTTATTTCGTCGTGGTTGGAAAAACCAATTCGGACCCTTTAATCGACGTGGGAGCCTCTCATAAGAAGATATCACACTCTGCCCGGTTCTGCCACAAGTGCTTCTTGCTTGTCAATTTCAGGTTCCCCCCTCCCTGTGTGTTTCCCGACAGCCAGTTGCACTTGCAGAGCTGCAATCGTAATTCCACAAACAAGTACACCAAGATCACGACGTGGAGTTTGGTGTGAACATTAAATATATGGGAACGCCTTGTACAGCAATAGCAATGTTGAAGCAATTGGCCGCTGCGGACTATTTGAAGGGTTCTCATCAGAAGAGGTTTACTGCCAAAACGAACAAGAGTATTGCTTCCACAATACTCACTAGATGTAGATGGGTTTGAAAGGGCCTCTCAGCTTTGCCATGATGTCACATGGTCCTTTTTTCAGTCGAGAAGATTGTGATGCTCATGGAATTTAGAATCCAATTTCAGACTGCATCAGCCTGCTCAATGGCCCACTTCCACGGGTTTTGAGTTTGCTTTCACTTCCCTCCACTGCATTCTAACAGAATGTGTAAGGGCAGATACAGCACTGGTTTTGTTTAATCGAACGCTTGCACACAGCTGTGTGCATGTATGTTATGCAGCTCGATGTACCGTTAGGATTTTGCATATGTCGTATGCATATGCATACAGCTCCATATACCGGTATGTTTTATAAACCATACTTTACCACAAGAGCCTCACTGCTACTGCGCAGCTCATATGCGAGGCATGGTTTAAGTCATCTATATTGTCCAAGGTTCGGGGTGTGTGCCAATGTGCCTTGGTGTCAATCCCTTCCCGGCAAAGTGCCGTTCGACACCCTTACTACTGTCCTGCTGAAAGTCAACCAACATAAACCACATTTATCTGTCTGAGGTTTCTTGGGGGTGTGTGTTTCTGCTCAAGGAGGTAAGGCTAGCGTTGTGGGCGTTGTGAGATTAAAGTCTTGCTGATGTGGTGCAATTCCAAAAGAAACAGAAAGCTGTCAACTGGTCGTGCCAAAGTTCCTGGAATGGTTTCGGCCTCGATTGCAGATTCAATCACTGCGCCAGGTAGGACACAATACTTACACATTCCAGCATCATGATGGTGGGGCAGGGTGCTCTCTGCAAGTGCCTAGATATTTCTTCGTATGAATAAATGGTCGCTTGAGTAGAACATATTATCTGCTTTTGAGTGCAATCAGTACGAACCTGGTGGAAGGGCATGGGATAGAAGCATAAGGTCTCCTGATTATTTAACGCTGGCCTTAGGTGGTTGGTTGGCATGCAAGGGAATTAGAAACTAATGGTAAATGCTGAGAGACAAACCCGGGGGGGGGTGTGCATAGTGGGAAAGGGCGGCAGGGGAGAGGGGGTGGAAATTGAGGATGGGAAGGGGGGAAGGAATTGGGGGTAGAAAGAAGGCCAACATGCTAGCCATGATACTTAATTGGGCGTGCCCTGCATCATTATAAAGCCATTGCCACGTCCTTCTGTCCACAATGCTGCACGTCTGTTCTCCCTACGTAGTGGATACCTGTTATAGTGCGTGTTGCTTTTTGTGGTGCAGATTACTTTTAAGATGTCCCCTCTTCTGTCCTAGAACCATTAGTTCCTCATCAGGCTCAAGATGAGCTTGTGAGAAAGCAAAACTGCCATGGAAGTTAACAAGATTCAAATTAACCGAATTATAAATACTTGCAATATATAGGGTGAGGGACGCAGATGTAGAAGCCTCAAACGCTGCAGAGAATTTACGTGACACACCGTTCTCAACTGAAAGCGATTCATACTTTTCTACGGGATACCTATCGACGGCAGATACTGCAGAGTACTATGAAGCCCAAGAGTTTTTGAACACGGAACTTGAACCCAGTGTGAGTTCTGACGGGTCTGAGACCTTCTTAGAGCATCAAGCTGTCGAGACAATTGGAGCCGGGGATGTCAGTGTTGGGCTTGACAGGCTTGGGACAGGGGCGGCTGTCATCCGTTTTGGGGAAATGGGGGAGTTCACTAATCCAAGGTCTACTAATCCCATAAATATCTGTTGGCAAAGTGAAGCTTGCGCAGAGCCCAAGCAATTTGAGCCTGAGGAGGTAGTCAAGACCAGCGTCACTTCAAGCAAGGCCCATTCTGTGTTAGACCTTGAAGGCATGTTTGACCACATTCGAGAACCGGCTAATGCGTCTAATGAAGCACAGCGTCGAGCTTGGCATATTTTCTTGAGATACTACCATAAGGCCCCACCTGAAAAGCATTGCCTGCGGCGGCCATCCATCCCAGTATTCCAGCGTATTGTGTGTGATTTATCTCAGCCTGACAATACTGGATCAGCGGCATGCAATTATCTGGGGATTTATAATGTTTTGGAAAGCAACATGTTCGCACGAATCACCAAACCGGATGGTTCGACTGTTTATGTCGACTTGGGTTCATCCGTGGGAGTTCTACAGTATGATGACGGCGCCTACATCGCTCATTCCGCTTTTGGCCTACAGACATTTGCAGGCCAGGTACCAGAACCTGCGGAAGACTTGTTCAGGAAGGTTTGTCCTTTATCAGAACCACATCATGGCACGCCGGCGTTTTTGTCCATGATTTCAAGGTTCCCGCTTATATGTGAAGGTTTAGATCCATCGAAGGCGATGGAACCCTGGTCCTTAAAGACGTGTGATGATATGGTGGCCAGAACTGTCTTCTCACACTGCTTAGGGCCCATGAAGTCCCCACATATACACTATCATTGTGTAGACCTAGAAGCGCTGATCATCGATGTCAAGGCGTGATCATTATGTCATGATTGAAAGCACCACCAATTGGCTCGGATTTTAACAAGCGAAATTTACGTACGTGTCCTAAAGGTCAATCCAAGTCAAGACTGCAGAAGGAGAAACTGAAACGTGATATGGTGGGTTGTGACCTACTCACTCTGCAAATACCAGCAGGCTATAACAATCCCAAAACCATTCTTTTTAAGCGCGAGACTGAAATTTCGCCTCTTTGAGGATCTCTCAACGCAATATCGCTGAACACATGTACAGCAGCTGCTGTACACCAGAAGCACTACAGGCGACGTGGGCCGGCTGCATATATATATAACACCAGATTGCATTTGCTTTCCCAATTTGGGCTGCAAAGGAGCGCAAAACACTGATGGGCCAACCAGGTCTAACACCCTGAAGTGAAACGTGTTCAAAAGTGGCGGGCTCCCAGTGCACCTGCTGGTGGAGCTTTTGGAGCTTTTTTCAACGATCACCGAACGAATGTGTTGGTTCACTCTTGGGGATTTGCTCTCTGTGGAGCCAGACTTAATTATGGTTGCTGATTATAATATCTAGGCCATGGTGTGCGGTTATGATAGGCTTCACTCTTTATTCTAATATTTAGGGCCAAGTACACCAAATTAGGGGTTGCACCAAATTAGGGGGTGTGCACAACAAGTGCATAGGGGTTTGGTTAAGGTAGACCCATGTATAATCCGTACATGTCCAGATTGAGTAGGGCTGTCGGGAGTCTGCAATTTACAGTTTAGCACAACAGGTTGTACAGTTTTGTTAGCAATTGGTAATTGAATTACATGTTGATCAATATAATTGAATTACATGTTGATCAATTAGCTGCAGCGCAAGTATGACGTGACGTTCGTGACTGGTCCTCATGCCCTTTTAGGAGTAAGCACATGGATGGATGCATGTTAGGACCTCATCTACGTTTTTGCTTTGTATTTTCCCGCTCAAAATGCCTTTGCCAACATCAGCAACTACGTAAACACTCATGCAAACAAGGCAACTTTTACAATTTCAGACATCGGCCAAGAAAACTGCGCGTGCATGCATGCGTGCGCGCGCGTGTGTGTGTGTGTGTGCGTGCGTGTGTGTGTGTGTGTGCGTGCGTGTGTGTGTGTGTGTGTGTGTGTGGGTGTGTGTGTGTATGTGGTGTGTGTGTGTGTGTGTGTGTGTGTGTGTGTGTGTGTGTGTGTGTGGGGGGGGGGGTGTGTGTGTGTGTGTGTGTGTGTGTGTGTGTGTGCGTGCGTGCGTGTTTTCGCTCTCCCAAAAAAGGTAGAATCTTGAAGACGTAGAATCCTTCCCTTTGCCTTTCACCATCTCCTTCCCATGCCGTTTTTTTCACATACTTCCACTTGCATTCCTGCTTCCCTGCCCGAGCATTCATTCTCTGTCCTCTCCATCCCCTTCTCCCCTTTCCCTTAACCCCCCCCCATTGTCTTCGCTCACGCTTCCCCTTCGCATCGCCGCCTTCAGTAACCTGCTATACGCTCTTCCTCTCCGGGTCCCCTCCTCCTCCTCCTCCTCCTCCTCCTCGTTCCTCACCCAATCTCACTTTCCGGTCTCTTTCCTTCTTCCTTCCCAGGGCCTCACTCCTTCAACCTTTCCCCTTGTCTTCCACCTTCATCTCCCCGTTAATTCTTCTTACTAGAACCAGTCCCCTGTTTCCTTGTTTGATAACCCCGGAGCCCATATTTTCACTGGCAGTGGGCTTATTCTTCAAGCCTGTGTCTTAACGTTCCCCACGTTGCCACTAACAATTTACCACCAGTTGCAGGCACAACCCCTACCCAACCATTCCGTTAAATCGCTGTCTCCCAAGCAGGTCAAAGTGTTAAGCAAATGCATCAATCTGAAATGGTAGCCCGTCTCAAAGCAACTAGCAGGGGAGATTCCAAGAGATAACTACTCCTCGAGAAAATCGCAAGTCGATACTCACCATCAGACACCGGGGGGGGGGGGGAGATTCACGCCCGACAAAGCTTACATTACAGATGACGAAGCTTATATTACAGACCTTCCCAAGCTGAGCCGGGTCCTTGCATAAGAACATATCATAGCAGGCAGCAACGAACATGCATCCGTTTCTGCTACCGTGCATAATGCGCGGGCTTCATTGCCGGGTCCCTTTAGAAATATGAAACCATGAATCACTACGTGGTGTGTACACAATTTGGCCTCGACCATGCGTGGCAGATGCAGGATGCGCCACTTGGCGCAGACAGCCTTGTTTCTGGCAGAGAGGAAGCTCCTCGTACCAACCCTAACCTAAAAGAAAAGTTAAAAATGCCGCCGGCTAAAAGGTCTGCAGCGTTACTGAGCTCGCTTCTCATCACCAGCACTGCTGTTTCACATGAGGCGTATGCGCCTGCTTAGATGATGAAGCCAACAAGTCCTAAATGTATTGTTCGCTTGCCTGAGGGTCTGCAGCACAAGTGCAGGAGCTCCAAGCAATTACTGGTTCAAATCATGTTTCGAGCAACCCCCGATTTCAGGGTTCTGCGGCCTAGTTCTGAAACAGAGGCCGCCAATAGTACTTGAAGTATGGCAGTCGACTAGCATTTTCGACGCTCTATCATCCATACTTGGCGGCAATGGCTCACGCAAATCAATGGGAGCAACAGCCTTTCCTTACTTCAGAGCAAAGAAGTGTCCTGGGAAGAGGACCAGCCCCCAGGTATGGCTGAGGACAGATATTCCTTCCACTGCTTCCATTTTGGGTCGTCGATATATCATGATAATACTATTGTTATCACAAAGTTGCCAGGGGCAACTCGCAACGCCCTCTGTAAAGGCAACGGCGACTTCATCATCGCTTTGCCGCAATGCAACAGGCATTATCTTTGGTACTATTACCAAAAGTACTGAGAAAGAAATGAACAGTGCAAATTGGCACTCCATTGTCCGCACCCGCAAGGAGCCTTCAACTCAAATGTACTGCAGCACAACTGCCGAGCAGCAGGTGGACCTCATGGACACTTGGGGAGTCCCCAAGTTTCCCTAATGGGGATTGCGTTGGGGCACGTGACCACTTCCAAGTGAGGCGCTGTCTCAGAAGCAGTCCTCAACAGTTCCTTGAAGATGGGCGTCACAGTAACTTTGAGTGACTTAAGTTAACTTCCCTCAGCACTTCCCAACACAGGGACCCAGCGGTGGAGGGTTGGGCAGTGGTGAGCCCCCTGGAACCAATCCATGCTTGTTAGTAACAAGGATGCTCTCCCTCTTGCCGAGTCTCAAGCCAGTTGAACACTGCTGAGTTAGGCCAGTGCGTTTGAAATGAGCATCTTAACTAAGAGCGATGCTAACTTCGCTTGGGGACTCTCACAGTTTGGGGTCCCTTTTGCCAAAACATATTCTAACAAATAACACAAGCACTCACGCCAGTCTCTCAGAGTGGCATGCACCCTAAACGGCATCAGAGGGCCGCTTCAAGATCCTATCAAACGGTCCAATTTTCTATTCCCTGAACGCCAGCCTAACTCGCAGGATCTCAAACACGACAGGCAAGTACGTATTATCTAAAGAGAGCAAAAAATCTCGTGTCAAGTGCCGAGCATCGCTGTGTCTTTGTGCAGGTTTTAGGCTCGAGTCCTGTATCCTGCTGGCTGAGCCTCCAAGTATAATAACTCTCGAAGAGGCCATGCACTGTACCAGATACACAGCACCAGATGCACGTGTCATGCTCTTAGTGTTTACTGGCACTGTAAAGTAGGATTTTTTGCCAGGCTCCTGGCACATATATATGTATATACCCTATCTACCTCACTAAGGCCAAGACAGAGGCCGGGGATTGAAACCCTGCACTGTAAACAAACACGTGTGCGGTCTGAAAGGACCCTGCCTTCAGCTCAAGATGGAGGTGTGTTAACAGAGCCACCCTCCCGCCGCACGTTGAAGCAGCTCCCATACGTATGGAACCCGCTTCCCCCGGCCTGTTTCTTTACTTTTGTTCCGATCCCAAAAAATGTCTGGAGATCCGCCCTCGCATTGCAACTGCGACATTCCTTAACGAGTGGAACATGTGCTTGCCTGCATGCCCGTTGCCATCCCAGGTTGGGGCCATGTTGCTCGCTCTGCTGGCGTTTATAAATATTATTAGGCATCAGATGCCCACAGGCTCAGGCATCCAATCCCGGGCTGCAAATGCTCTCATGGAACCGATCAACAGGCACCAAATTTGAATGCTTCACTGTTCATTCTAAATAAATGAAATTGAAGCCTACGTGCAGATTCGTAGGACAGACGAAAGCCTTGATTGTACAGTGCAGCCTAGACACACGGCCTCTGCAACTCATAAAGTAGGGCCTAGGGTGGTTGCTCGTGTACTCTGGCACCACGTGCGCATGTGGGGATGACCACAACACCAGCCCACATGTCAAACTTCACGTGACGCTTCCTGGGTCCGTTCCCCCCAAAGGGGAGGAACGCCCGGAGGTCATTAGTAAACACGTTTCTTTGGCATTACGTCTCGGCACCCCTCTGCAACGCCACCCAGGGGGCACGTGCCTGCTTCCATGTAACATCATAGCGGTTACACTTCAAATTCCTGTTCCAACGAGATGTTTTTGAGTTTATCAAACACGTTTCTCACCCCACCGCTTGGTAAGGGTCCCTCGCCTCCTTCCGTGTGTAAATGAACGTCGACCCCGATCTGCTGCTCTGAAGAAACTCCAGCCAGGCGCCACCAAATTCGCCATAAATGTCAAAAAATGACGTGGGTGCCGAAGCACCCTCAACAAATTTGGGTCAGTCCCGTGTCGGAGAGACGTATCGTAGTTTCCTTTTCCCCTTTGCCCCCTTGCCCCAAGTCTCTCCCGCGCAAAGAGAGCTTGTCTTACTCTCTGTGCCACATCTACAGAAGAGAGCTTGATTCCCCCACAACCACGCTGGACTCGCACTTCATGGATCGCGACCTTTCCTTATTTCAAGTTCAGGACGACTCCCCCAGCCTTGCTTGGCTTGTCTCCTGGTCTCGTCGATGAGCTCAACACAATGGGTCCCTTGCTTACCAATCGGCACGCGGTTCCAATTGACAAATCAAATTCGCCCAACCGGCGATGAAACTTCACAGCATCAGGAAACATAGCCAGTCCGCAAGGCCACCAGCTCGTGACATGTTGGAAGAGCTTTACCTCCAAAAAAATAACGATAATGCGACTGCTCCGACCGAAACCTGACTTTCAATGAAAGCCACGTTGTGCTGATTGTGAAGTAGGACAGTTCCTTTCCTCAAGTCCGGACAAGCACGAGCAGGTCAGGCGCTGGACCTGCCACTATGCTGGTCACCATGACTTGTGTTTTGTAATCTTGTACCACCAGGGTCATAAGTTACTGTACACAGTCGATTAAGGACTGCATACAGTCCATTTAGAACTTCATAAAGCTCCTCCAAGAAATGCATACAATCTTTTAAGGACTGCAAACAGCTCTTGAAGGTCTGCGTACAGCTCCTTAAGCACTGCATACAGCTCTGTAAGGGCTGCATACAGCTCTTTAAGGACTGGCCATTCACGCTGACTGAAGGAGCAACCAACGCCGCCGTTCCCAGAGACCCCAAGCAAAAGGGTACCCAGGCAGGGGGCCATTATCCCAGCACTTTTAAAAGGCAGCTGCAAGCCTGATCCTCCGCACCCAACCTCAGCTTGCGCCACCTCTCTGTTCTATTTCAGCCAGCACAGCCTGCCGACTAGAGGGGGCCAAGTCACTCATACGAACAGTCCCTGAACCACTTCAAATGTATAAGATTTAAAGCAAATCACAGGTACGCCTAATCCAGTTGAACCCATGTGTTGATGTACCCATGTGCATACCCATCTGTTGCAGGCAGCACCAGGCTCAAATCCCGCTTTACTCTTAGTTGTACTGCGTGCGGGGGGAGAACCTCCTAGTACGAAAGCTTTCCCCCTAGGCCGGGGGAAAGCGCAACCCGGGGGAAGCTCATGCTCAGTCCCTCAAAATGCTTTTGTATGCTGCACTCATTGAATCTGCGGCTGGTGCCGTCTACAACTATGGTGTCTGTCCGCTTTTGCTCACTGCCTCCAAGAATCTGCAGCTTGTGCCTCCTACCACCGATGCTTCTTTCAACTTCTGACTTTGTACCATTGAACAAATCTGCAGCTCGCACCTTCTGCATTGGAACTACTTCTAGGTTCTGCCTTCCACATCCAATAATCCGCCAGCTTCTGCCTTGGACGTTTAGGCTCCTGTGCTGTGTGATAACCGCCCTTCAGGAACCGCGAGGGATCAAACCGCTTTGGAAAATTGGCCCAAGCACGAGGAAACGTACTTGTGATTTCCTCTTATTGCAACTGAGTAAACGTACCCGCACCAATCTGAAGAGGGAACAAGACGAGGCGGTGTCAGATGGAAGGGGCGCATGGACTTTCTCTATTGCGAAACCAGCAATCCAAGGACCAGTTCAGGAGCTCCTTACAGGGGCCACCAGTGAACACAGCAATGCACATCATGCTTTTTCCCCACTTCTTTCCCCCTGTTGCCCCTTTAACCCCAGTGACCAATGGGGGCAGCTGGGGCACCAGAATCTAGCCACGGAGTCACACTGCCGGGAGTATTGGGGTCGGAGTTCAGGACTCCCGCCCCAATCTTCCCTTTCCTGAATCTGCCCCAGGACGCGCATACCCCAGCCTCTCTAAATCAATACCACTGCTCTCCTCTCTCAGCTGTTGTAGGTTGCATTGCCCCCTCCCATCACGTTTTGTTCTCTCTCTCTCTCTCTCTCTCTCTCTCTCTCTCTCTCTCTCTCTCTCTCTCTCTCTCTCTCTCTCTCTCTCTCTCTCTCTCTCTCTCTCTCTCTCTCTCTCTCTCTCTCTCTCTCTCTCTCTCTCTCTCTCTCTCTCTCTCTCTCTCTCCCCCCCCCCTCCTTCAGGGGAGGGGGGGTGTGGGCCCGTGCCCTCAAGGCAGCCACAGGTTGAAAGAGATGGCGGACTCCTGGCTGGAGAACCGGCGCACGTTGTGAATCTCGTCCGACAGGGTTTGCGTGCGGGACCCGCCCCCCGCCAGATTCATGGCACTGCTGAAGGAGGCATTCCTGCTGAATGTGTCACAGCACGCCGCCTCTCGCACGTCCACCAGGACCTGCTGGTGGGGCAGACACCAGTTGTAGCTCTCGAAGGGGGAGGTCTCCCAGAAAGCGGTCTCTCGAGCCCAGCCATACAGGGGTCCCGCAGAAGCCCCCGGGGGCTTCGCTTCCCACGTTTTGTACGCAGAGCGCGTGCTGGATGCCTGATTGCCGGAGGATGCGCTCCAGTCACCTGCAGCAACCCATGGGGTCCCCTGGGGTGCCGTGGGACCATCTCCTCGGCCTCCCCTGAAGGTGCTCTGGAGCCAGTCGGGGCTCGTGGACCAGCAGGCGACATTCACTGGCGGGCTTGCGTCACCCTGCCATGCGCCACAGGCCTCCCGGTCCCGGTCCCGGTCCCGCGCCTTGAGCCCGTCCAGCTGGTATCGTTCCTCGACGTTCATGATGGCGGTACGGACTGACGGGGGCGCTTTTTTGGGGGAGTCCCCCCACCAGGACCCTGCTGCGGGCCAGCCCCTGGCTGGGAGGGTGGCGGGAGCAGGCGGGGCGCATGCCCGCGACATGACTTCGGTCGCGGGAGTGGGAGCGGGACCCGCATGCCGCTGCCAAGCCATCTGCTTGGCTGGGGGCTTGTACATCGGTCCCGAGGGGAGCCCCGGCGGCAGATCGTCAAACTCGGAGGCCTCTTCCAAGCCGTGCGGTACAGCGCCCATCAGACGGGACAGAATGAGCAGCTGGTGCCAGTCGATGTGCTCCGCGACTTCCAGGGAGCCTTCTTCGCTGGAGCTGGTCCCGCAGGTACTCTCCAAAGAGGAGGAGCCCTCCGCGCCCGAGTGGATCAGCCTCACCGGGCCCCATTCCAGCTGCGCAGAATCCAATATGCACTCGCTGTCACGGGGTCGCGCCCCGCGGTGCGGCATCGGCCGAAGCTTGGCTGCGGGCAGGGGGGACCCGTGCCCCAGGTACCCCAGGTGGCCGATCGCTGCCTCTGGAGCGGGGCCGAAGGGCTGTTCCTTATACACACGCGCAACGGGTGTCCAGGTCTCTGCCTCGCTGGACGGACCGGTGTAGCCTAAACAGGCAAGGGGGCCCCCGCGGCGTTGGGCCAGGCGTCCTCCCCGCACCATGGGCCGGGAGCCGAGGCAGGCGAGGAAGGAAAAAAGGGAAGAAGACCGGGGATTTGGGTCCGGCTCTGCCACGGGTTTGAACCGGTGAGCTCTTCGGCGAAGTCCGCCTTTCCACCGTCCCTTCCCCTCTCCCTCCCCTTGCGGCTCCCCCCGGTCCCCTGTATTTGAAGGGCCCTCCCCGGGGGCAGAGCAGGTCTCTAAGGACTGTCTGTCGTGCTTTCGAGACGTGACCCTGGACCCTGCGCAGCTTCGGGCAGCACTCTCAGGGCCATCATTGCTGCTCTGCCTCCGCTCCGGCTGAAGTATGGGGCAAGCCGCGTCCCCGCTGGCGCCCGCACCGTCTGGGCATCGCCGTGGGGCCTCCCTACGCAGGAAGGAGCGGGGTCGGGCCTTCTTTGCCCGTTGCGCATCTGAAGCTGCGTGGCTGGGAGGGGGTGACCCCCTCAAGGAGTGGAAGATTCTCATGTTCCCAAGGCTGTGTAGCAGTCCGGTGCGAGGTTCAGGCTTCTTGGGGTGGGCACCGGTACCGAGGCTGTCCTTTTTGGGGCTCGGGCACTCTGGAGGGCCCCGGCGCCCAGGGTCCCCCAGCAGGGACTGGGCCGGTATCCTTAGCAAGGGATCGGGGCGGGGAAAACACGCCAGGATGGGGCCCTGCGTCACAGATGGAAGCAACCCCACATCAGCAAAAGGGTTACAACCGTTGTCGATCCTGTATCACGTTTGGCAGCTGTCCGTGGCATCCGATGAGGTTACCACCTTTGGTGCTTTGGGGCCAAACGAGCCCATTGCTGGACCTGACAGGTACCCTTAGGTGAGGCTTGTTTGACGCAACCGCGCTGGTATGTCACAAAACGTCGCCAAGAAACGTTTTGCCCACAAACTGTGGAGTGCTCAGGATTTTGGATTGATTAGAGCCCAGCAATCTGTGCGGAATTCTTTCTGTAAGGGTGTAAATGCAACCCCCCCCCCCCCCCCGGGGTCTCCCCACGGGGGCAATTTGTTAAGCCTATTAACCGGGGGGGGGGGGGGGGGGTGATTTCCCTGTTTTGGGGGGCTACTTGAATGCATCAGTTGTCACGTCTCAAAATCCTTAGCTGGGTTTCTGAGAATGATAAGGCCTTTACCCAGGAAAAGAGGTTGAGTAGCCTGCCCCGCAACCATTCTGTTCAGCTAAAATGGCCTAGTGGATGCTTATGGGCGCTTCTGAGCAATCGTAGCAGCATTCCACGCTCACTCTGAGAGGCTTCACAAGAAAGGAAGTAGAATTTCAATTTGCAAAGTTGCTAACTCTTTCTGTCCCCAAGTTTTGCATGACTTCTCTACATGCTGTTTCATAAATTTGCCTTTCTTGGGGATCTAATGGTCTGGCCATCTTTCTGTTACAATTTGCTGACAGGACGTCAAGAACAAGGAACTGTATGTTTGTGTTTCACACAATATCCATAAACATGTCTACTGCTCCTGCCAGGCAGTTGTTGGAGAGCCGCTCTCTCCAACCCCCCCTGTCTTTCTCTCCCCCCCCTCTCTCTCTCTGTGTGTGGGTGTGTGTGTGTGTGTGTGTGTGTGTGTGTGTGTGTGTGTGTGTGTGTGTGTGTGTGTGAGAGAGAGAGAGAGAGAGAGAGAGAGAGAGAGAGAGAGAGAGAGAGAGAGAGAGAGAGAGAGAGAGAGAGAGAGAGAGAGAGAGAGAGAGAGAGAGAGAGAGAGAGAGTGTTGGTTGAGGGGGAAGGGTCCGTGCCCGTCTGTCCCCCCCCCCCCTTTAGTGGCCCGGGAAACTCCTGCTATGCAACCCCTCCCTGTCTTTTGATTTAAGCAGATCAAGGCGTCCGTACCATGCAGGACCCGGAACGTGATGCTTCGGATGGCATGGCCCACTGGGAAGGGGTCTGCTCATCGAAGTCAGCCTTCGGTCACATCCTGCGACAATTGCCCCAACAAGTTTATGGCGACACTTGAATGATCATAAAGTGGTGAACAATCAGTAGGGAATGCTGCAGATTTTGAGCAAGGAGTTGAGTGAAACTCAAAGCTGCCAGGTGGTGGCAGTGGAGCTTGGCATTGATAAATGTTTTTGGCCAGAAGCCATGGGAGATTCGATGAAAGCATTCGACGTTCGGGGTGACATTGGATCTAAAGGGGAGGGCAAAACATCAAATCAGACCCTACCCAACAAGTTATTGACACTCCTCGCATAATCCTTGGACTCAAAGATACCTTCCTCAGAATATTTGGGTAGTCCAAGTCAAACATATTATCAGCTGGAGTCCCATTGCATAATCTCGAGAAAGTTTCTTGCAGGATGTTTTTCAATCCATGATTCGCTGAGAACCTAGTATTCGCCTCCAAAGAAGCACGCTATGCAGGGTGTGTGAAAATACAATTTTTGATACATATTCATCTGATTCATGATTTGAACCACTCATAATTTCTCTCCTTCTATTTAAATACCATGTGCGATGACAGGGTCGAGCTAGTCGGGATCCCTCACCTCCAAGGTTCCACGGCCGGTAAACCCTCCGAATATCAACATGAGTCAGACACCCTAACGGGTAAAAATGTCTTGATATCTGTTTCTGATGCTTTCCTTTAGTTTCAAAAATTCTCAATGCCGAGATTGCTGTCGATCTTCGCTCGTACTGCCCCTGCAGTGCGGCGACCAGCTCAGAGGGCGCAGATACCAATGCAGCAGCAATGGTCCTTCACGCTGATAAAATTCAACAACCTATATGAGGGCAGCACAAAACTTAACGCAATTGGGAAAGTGGATCCCAACCCGGCGAGGTGTGCCCCACAGAAGACACCGCGAAGTAATTTTGATCATAGCCATCATCGACAAAAACGTACATTTGAGCAGAAAAATAATTAAATTTCAACTTGATAAAACAGGATCTGCGTATACGCCAGGAATGAGAGGGATTGCCTTGGCGAGACGATCGAACGGAGGGCCCGTCAAAACCACAGACACTTTTCGAAATTCAAGAAAAAATCCTGGTAGAAAGGGGAGTACTTGCTTATACAAAAATGACAGTTGTAGTCATGTTCCTTGATTGAGAGCGGAGATTTTATTCCAGCTTTGCCGGTCCCGTGCATCGGATCATCAGGAACTGAGAGCCGCAGGAAGGTGGCACCGCGTCCGTACAGAACGGGCCGTGCCAGTACTGCACGTGCTCTCCTGCTCCTCTCCATGTAATTTGAGTCTCTCTTCCCCTCAGTTGTGATCGGAACATCCACAACTACAGTGAAAGACGCAATTGGACATCATCGAAATATGCTCACTTTTCATATTCACTTCTCTTCTAGACGCATTTGAGGAGGAAGCACATGTGTACACACAGTTTTTACACCTGCGTGGTTCTGCTTCTCTTTAGTGATCACACCTCGTGCCACCAGTAGTGCACTGGCCAGTGCCGCCATTCAGCCTTGGGCTGTAAGCCCTCCTAGGTATCCATCAAGGCTATCACCTGCAGGCTGCCATCCAAGGTCTAAAATATTAATGTTGAAACATTAATGTTGAAAGAATGTGTCAACATTAATGTTTCAAGGGGTTAAGGATGAGCTAAAAAAATAGTTGGTTTCACTTCTGTTGTGCTAGGGCCAGTTTACAACCAAAGGTATAATAAGACTTCACAGGGAGTTTTAAGTGTTGATTTCCTGTATTTGTATACTGTAGGGGAAAAGGGGGGGGGGGGAGTTATGGGTGTTTGGGGGTTCACTGACATTGTCCTAAGCTCTGATCCCATAACTGTAGAAGATTAATCAATATTGCAACTGTACAGGAGGGCGTATGGCCTAATGTGTCACATTCTTCGGGGGTGGGAGTTCCATCTTCCCTTTTCCCAGGCTCTTTCGGGTATGCCTTCTTGGGCTACAGCGGCTTTTTGACCGTGCTTCTTTCGTCTTCAGATTCCTTCAACAGGAACAGCGCTCATTGTCTGTCATTGCATACAACGCCCGAGTCCAAGCCCCACCACCATTCCTCCATTCTCCAGTCTCCATTCCTCCGTTCTGCCCCCTGAGCTCTAGATCTATGCCCCTCAAGAAAATCGTCTGGTTGTCGGGTTGTTTGGACCATTCCCTCCATTCTGCATGCAGTGTGAGCCTTCCACAGGGCTGACACTCGTACGGAGAAGACGCACAAGCCTGTCTGGGAGGTTCTCCGACAGCAGGACCAAGTCATGGCGGCTTATTAAAAATTTCAGAAATTTTAAACTATTTTTAGAAATTTCAGAGACTCCACGCCCCTCAAGGAAAGCGGCACGAGTTGATTCTGCTGTCGCAGAGCCTCCCAGACAGGCTTAAGGAAAGGAAGACAGGCTTGTGTACACATGTGCGCTTCCGACGGGTTGCTCGTTGCTGTGTTGGCCTGCAGGACTTGTTGTGTTACTCCAAAAAGCCCCGTCAGCCTTCAGCAGCCTAGCTGTAGGTTGGCCCACTCTGCTGGCTCATACCGGAACAGGCCCCCCTGGGTGTCCACTTGCCCCGACCTGAGGTGCCTATTCTTCAAAGGTTGGCTAAAACTGCAATAAAACCTAAACGGGACGAACCCCTTCCGTCCTTCCTGAAGTGTGGGTGCAGAGAGCTACACAACACCACTCTTTTGAACTTTTACGGGTGACGATACACAGTGACCATACTGAACATGACACATACAAACGGCTTATTAGTAGTAAGTTATACGCCTTATCACTCCGGTGTCTACGGCGAACCTTACCTACCTTTCTGCTGTACAGCTGCAGATACAATTTTGGGCTCTCAAGGCGATCAGGCCGTCAGCCGGCATACTTGCAAAATTTTGGCGAAGCTGAATCATGTTAACCCCCCCCCCCCTCCCCTTAAAACAAATAAGAATCCCAAAACTTGAAGATGGCCATCCATGGTTTACAGAGCCGGCCTGCCAGTACTGGCACTAGAACTAGTGTCATTGTATAGCCTTCGACCTCGGCATACATATTATTATGAATTGCGCAATTCATAACAATATATCCAAAAATGCTTGTGCTGTGGCTGATTCCCTTATCTGGGAAACCTGAACAGAGTTCTAACCCTGCATACAATGTTCAGTTGACGGTGACGATGTTCTGCTCTGGCGGATTCCCTTTATGTAGGGGCCTGGACATGCTTCGAAATAAATGCGGCATACAAAGTTTATATAGCTTGCAACGCGGCACACACAAACTTCAGCTGACATCGACAACGTGCCACCATGAGCGGTGCGCTGGGCTAGGAAACTCGGACAGAGTTCAGATGCGGCATGCCAAGTTCAGTTGACATCGACAATGTGGCTGGTTTCCTTGCCTATGAATTCTGGCCGCCAATCCTTGACGCAGCACACGCTTTGAACCCGTCTGTACAGTGACATGTGAACGGACATGTGACGCTCCGGGGCCGCTCAGAAAGACTTCTATCTGGTGCTTGACACTTTCCAAACACACATGCTGCGCCCAACCGCATGAGTAGGGTCCACAACTTCAGCCTGGGCGGCGACGTGGCATGCATTTATGTGACAATGTAGGCAGAACCAACACTGTTAACACCGCTTGGAGAGCCCATCTTCAGGAGCAACCTTCCAACAAGGGCAGGTCCAGGGGAGCGCCGGCCAGGCGGCCCTGCTCGTGCTGGACGCGGCGGCGCTTCTTGGACGGGCCTTTCAATCGGGCAGCCTGCCTGCGGACCTCCAGCACTTCCCGCAGAGCAGCCGCCTCCTCCTCCGTGCCGTTCAGCGTCACCAGATCTTCCGGATCCCGAAAAGGCTTTCCACACGTCATGCACGTGTTCTCATTGACCTGCACCCCGCGCAGCCACCCCCTTGCATGACGATGCGAAGAGGAGCAGGCCGGGCGGCATGTGGGAGCATACGAGACGGTGGGAAAGGGGTGTGACGGGATGACGGGGTGAAGGTAGGAAGAGACGAAATTCCAAGTGAAGACGGAGTTGATCAGGGGATGTCAAGGGGGCCCCGGACAGGGCGGGCGGTGAACGACAACAAGAGGAGGTCAGAGGGGATGGGAAGATGGGAATCAAAACGGGAAAGCCACACAATCCGTGAAAAAAAGGGGGGGGGGGGAAGAAAATGATAGAAGGAGAAAATGCCCCCCCCCCCCCAAAAAAAAGGAAAAAAAAAGGAAAAAAAAAAAAACGACCCAAAAAAAAACAAGCAGCAGGCGCACAGACACATGCAACCGGCATTCTGAGACACAAGCATAAATAGGCACGCACATTCACCGCCAACAATTGCCAGAAAGGAAGTTCTACACACGTTCTCTGTACCGCTCTCCCAATCCATTTGTCTCCATGAAAACTGCGGCGGGGGGAGGAGGAGGAGGAGGAAGAGGAGGAGGAGGAGGAGGAGGAAGAGGCGAGTGAGAAAGTTTTATGTAGCATCTTATGGTTTCCATTGAACACCATATGAATCATCAGGCATATACGATATGCGCATGCACAATATCATCATCCCAGAGGTCCCCTCCCCCAAAAAAAGAGAGAAGGCAGAATGACAAAACGCAGTTGAAAGGCCGACTTCACTAAGCACTTGCCAGAAACTGCATTTCCTTACAAGTACCGCAAAAGCGACTAAAACAAAAGAATGCCAGAAACACCGTCAGAACCGCCACTGTCCCCGTCACTGTCACCTTTAGCTTGAAAATACCAGATGCGAGTTGGCACACTGAGCTGCGTCCCGCACATGACACCAGGTTGTCTGTAAGTGTGTCCAACCCCCTCAAAAAAGGGAGAAAATAAGAGCTCCTCCCCCCTCCACTCAAAACAACAACCAAAAGGGGAGGGACAAGAAGAATGGGCAAAAGTAGAAGTCGCCACGACGCAAAAAGGAGCAAACCTAAACAACACGCCAGCACGAGCAAAATCCCAGGCATGATAGCAAGCCCGCAGACGGAGGAGGGGGGCTGCGACTCAGCAGGTCCGTAGTAGCAAGAAAGTGTCGTCTTGTGCGGGATGGAGCCCGATAGGAAGTGTACCGCCCAAGCCCGGGGGCGGGGAAAAGTGTACCGCCCAAGCCTGGGGGGCGAGGAGCCTTTCTTTTTTTTGTGGGGGGGGGGGGGGAGAAGTGTACCGCCCAAAGACCGGGGAGGGGAGGAGTCAGTGGGGGAAGCCAGGCTACCTGGCGCAAGGCCCTGCGGCTGAAGACGTGCCCGCAAGATGCAATGGCTGCGAAGGGGGCCGACCCGCACGGCAGTTGAGTGACGGGGCAAATGAACGCACACGCCGCATCTCCATCCCCCTCACCATCCTGGCTTCCCGTTGCCAGCTGGACTGTGAACACATCCCTGCCTCCCCGCTCATCCCCGTCATTGGGGACGTGCACGCCTGTGAGAGCTGCCCCCCCGGGGGGGGGGGGGGGATGGACAGGGGCGGCGGCGTGTTGCCAGTGCACACTGAGTTTGAAAATTCTTGGCTGGGCGGCGGAGCAACCCCACTCAGGAGGCTCATGAGCGCTCTACGAGCCGGAGGAGGGGTAAGGGGGAAGGGAGTGAGAAAGGGAGAAGAAACCTGCGAAGCGAGGAGGCACTTGCATGCTTGGGCGGGAGCGTGCATGCACGTGCACGCGAGCACACGCGTGTGCGTGCACACACACAGAGAGAGGAGGGGGAGACGGGAGGGAGGGGGGGAGAGAGAGAGAGAGAGAGAGAGAGAGAGAGAGAGAGAGAGAGAGAGAGAGAGAGAGAGAGAGAGAGAGAGAGAGAGAGAGAGAGAGAGAGAGAGAGAGAGAGAGAGAGAGAGAGAGAGAGAGAGAGAGAGAAGGGGGGGGGGGAGGGAGGCAGGCGGGGGGGAGAGAGAGAGGAGGGAGGGAGACCGAGAGGAAGAGTGAGACGCAGGGCGGGATAATAGAGAGAGAGAGAGAAGGGGGGGGATGTTTTGGGGGGGGGGCGGAGGGAGAGGGGGGGCTAGGGAGGGGGCTAGGGGGAGGAGCTGGGTCCCTATGGGGGATGCCTCCAGTAGAGTGGAAGGCTGGCTGAGGAGCATCATAACAGACAATACTCAGGAACAGGCATCTCAATATCCCCCCCCGCCCATTCTCCTGTCGGTACATATATATGCGCTCAAATTTACGGATGTAACTGTCATCAGCAGATTTGTGGGCACTACCAAACATACGACTGAATGCATGGCTCCCAAGGGAATGCACTCACATCCCATACCAACTGTTCTGTCCCCCCCCCCCCCCGGGCTCTCCCTCTCTGTATGTGTGTGTGTGTGTGTGTGTGTGTGTGTGTGTGTGTGTGTGTGTGTGTGTGTGTGTGTGTGTGCGTGTGTGTGTGTGTGTGTGTGTGCTCCCCCCCCTCTCCCGTCTCCCTCTCTCTGCCCCCCCTGTATCTGTTTCAGCCTCTAGTCCTGTGTGCACGCGCACACCCCTGCATACAATGGTTTGCTTTTGTGCCCAAGCTTTCCAAGCCAACCATTCCCTGCAGTGGAATGTGGTGGACAGGAGGCCCAACGCACCTTTTAGACTCCAAATGTGCAAAAGCATCCGCAGCACAGGCCACCTGATTAGCATACCAGTACTGCACACAATCCCCAAACACCTTTCACATCTCATTCTCGCCCAAGCTGGCCGCCATTGCTGCATCCGATTAGGAAATGCTGCGAGGGGCCGTGTGGGACCCTCAAGCGGTACATGGGGTTTGAAAGCCATTTTACTAATCACCCCCGGCCGAATTGCAGCCATCGTGGGGTCTGTCCATAGCCCTTTGGTAGGGTCTGTTTTTGAGGTCCACCAGACATGATATCATTCCAGATGGCATTCGCAAACAGTACGACTCTTGAGGGTTTACATGTCTCCTTGGTATGCAACATCTTCCCTCTGTGTCTATCTTCTGGCTATACCTGTAATAATACACCCCTCTCTCTCTCTCTCTCTCTCTCTCTCTCTCTCTCTCTCTCTTCTCTCTCTCTCTCTCTCTCTCTCTCTCTCTCTCTCTCCTCTCTCTCTCTCTCTCTCTCTTCTCTCTCTCTCTCTCCTTCTCTCTCCTCTCTCTCTCTCCTCTCTCTCTCTCTCTCTCTCTCTCTCTCTCTCTCTCTCTCTCCTCTCTCTCTCTCTCTTCCTCTCTCTCTCTCTCTCTCTCTCTCTCTCTCTCTCTCTCTCTCTCTCTCTCTCTCTCTCTCTCTCTCTCTCTCTCTCTCTCTCTCTCTCTCTCTCTCTCTCTCTCTCTCTCTCTCTCTCTCTCTCTCTCTCTCTCTCTCTCTCTCTCTCTCTCTCTCTCTCTCTCTCTCTCTCTCTCTCTCTCTCTCTCTCTCTCTCTCTCTCTCCCTCCCTCCCCCCCTTCCCCCCCTCCACTTTTCCCCGTGCGTATGCGTGTGGGTGTGTGTGTGTGTGTGTGTGTGTGTGTGTGTGTGTGTGTGTGTGTGTGTGTGTGTGTGTGTGTGTGCATGCGCCTGTCTCGCTCCCCCCCCTCCCTCCTCTCCCCCCTCTCTCGGAGGTGTGGCCTACCCTAACCTTTCCTCCGTCTCCCCCAAGCCGCCGTGAAATCTCCGGATCCAGGTCATCAATTTTATAGGGTTGTCGGGTATGGTAGGAGCCGCTGACAAGGGGGATTGACCAGAAAAAACTCTTATCCTCAGTGTTTCCCAAGTCAATGGGACATCTTAGACATTTCCCAACCCAATTGCCCCTACAGAAGGGAGGGGGGGGGGGTGCATTGGTTTACTGCGAGACCAGGCAACTTGATGTCTTCTCGATTCCGATGATGTACCTCTCCTCTGTGTGATTCCAATGAACTCGAGACACTGGAGCTCTTTGAACAACTGGACAGAAGTGTGCACAAAACCAGAGTACGCTGCTTGTAGTGAACCTCAGGTAAAAAGGCAGACCTGATGGGCTTCATCCAAAAAGGATCCTCCTTGCGCCAACAAAAAACGCAACACTGCTTCCCTACACAACCCCCACTTCCTTCAGTCCTCGCCATCTCGCTTCCCTGCCAATGTGTGTGAGGCGCACACACACACACACACACACACACACACACACACACACACACACACACACACACACACACACACACACACACACACACACACACACACACACACAGACCCACACTTTCACACACAAAAATGCACACACACACACACACACAGACTCACACTTTCACACACAAAAATGCACACACACACACACACACACACACACACACACACACACACACACACACACACACACACACAAACAGACACAATAGTACTCATCACACATGCATGCAAACGGACGCTCTCATAAACAAAGCAAGCCAATCGCCAAGAGAATGACAAAAAACGAGACTGCCGGGGGAAAAACTAGGGAACCAACCGGTTGTAAAGATTTCCCAGGAAGTCGCTTACAATTGGAGGTTGCAGCTTTTCTCCAGTGAGTGAGCACGTTGACCAGCGTGTTGATCTGCACATTCAGGAAAGACATCATTGCATTCTGCGGATTGCAGGAATGGCTATGTCCTCACTTCTTCTCCCTTTACAGCGAGTGCCCTCACAGCAGGCTGATGTACGACTTGATCATGCGGTACTCCTTTTGTCAGCTCCCTGTCATATGGATGTGTGTGTGTGTGTGTGTGTGTGGTGTGTGTGTGTGTGTGTGTGTGTGTGTGTGTGGTGTGTGTGTGTGTGTGTGTGTGTGTGTGTGTGTGTGTGTGTGTGTGTGTGTGTGTGTGCACGCGCCCGCGCGCACTCGTGCATGCATTCGTGCGCATACAGTACGTGCCCATTTCACTTTATCGGAGGGACATGCAACCAGCAATGAGTGTTCTGGATCCACCAAATCGAGGTGTTTGTAATTATGAAATCACCCACGGCTGGCGGTGTCACCTGCACACCCTCTTGGTGCCATCTGAGTCAAGCATGGCATATTGTCCAAGCATGCGGGTGATATATACCTTTCAAGATTCTTGTCGAGTTTTTTGCGTTTGAAGGTTGAGGAAGAGCTCACAGTCCCTCCCCTTGTTGATCTGCTGTTATCCGCAGAAGCAAGCTCCCAAGATTGCCCCCTCAAAACGTCGGATCGTCTGTGCGCCAACACTGCTTCTCACCAAACACGGAAGATTGTGCTATGCTCTCTGCAGGTAAAGGCCTCAAACAAAATATATGCAACAGCTTACACCAGACGTCGAAGCATAGCCTGACGTGACAGCCTTGGGGCAGTCAGATTGATGCATGCACACAATGAGGTGGGGTACAAACGTTATGTATGTGCCCCCATCCAAGCCCATGTCGATGAAATGATGATTGGTTGTGTACTAGATTACACGGTCCAAGCACGGCCCTGGGCCAGAAGGCGTCTATCTCTCAACCTTGCTAGGCCCAATGCTCAAGATCGGTATTACGCACTGCTTGCCTTGTAAATTATGGTGTCACAAGACTTGACGGGTCAGAGAAATGAAGCCCCAGAGTATTCGGTGAGAAAAGAATGCAGTAGAGAGGAACCACACTTTCGGATCGTACGGTCCGAAAGCATGCGTGCACAGATAGAGGCGTAAACTTATGTGGATGGCTACCCAATCTATAACTATTTCTTTTCTGATGAAGAATGGGAAGTATGTTGCAGTTGACCATCCTTTCCCCTGGTGGCAGTTTTGCAGGTACTGTACTGCCTGCATTGGGAGTACTAGCAATCAAGATGGTTCTCGTCAAGTCCCAAAACATCGTCTGCAAAAGTAAGGTTCTCTATGCCACAACATTATAGTACTGTGAACATCCGGTAGTGGAAGGCACATCGCACCAGCTGTTTCGTTCTTTGGTCGCAGTACGCAGCATCGTGCCTACTTCCATTCTGATCTTGCTGTACGCCAAAGTTATTGGTGCTTTTTCAAGCCTTGTTCGTGTTTGAGTTACATCCAAATTTGGGGAGTTTAATCCTGGACGCGAGTGCCCTCTCCAATGGTCCGAGTTTCTGCCTTCGAAATAAGTGAGTCACCCCAGCGGTTGCTACAGAACAGATGCAACCAAGAGTGTCCCCGCTTACAGAATAAGCTCAATCTATCTTTGCGCCATGTAAAGTTTTCAACCACACCCTCAAGGCGTGGTACGGCACAATTGGTCCCAGCAGGGGCCCATTCGGTACGGCCTGGCTCCCAGCGTTCCCATGTAAGGCGAAGCAACAGCTTTGGTGGCACAGTCCTGTGACGCTGCGACACTAAGTAGAACACATTTTTGTAGCTTGAATATGCCATTTGTGTGTTGCAGTGTAACAGACGCTGCTTTCTGCTGAAGCCTGGGCAAGATGGTCGGCGTCAGCACCTGGGCAAGGAGCAGTTGTACAGCAGTGGTAGAACACAGGCAGGCTTTAGTAGAAGATATGGGGATACTCAAAGGGTATATGCAGGGCAGCACCAGGGTACAGCCTTTCCTGAAAGGGGTCCCACACGTGGAGTTGTGCGTACTCCATTGTTCAATTTCTTGACAACAGTTTCAAACCGCCTGAAACACTTTACACGTGTATGCCGTGATGTTTTTGCAGTCAGACGGGACTTCGTGCTTCCTCCAGTCCACAGAGTTCTGTGGATGACCGTCGTGGTTTTAGTATATGCGGTCCTTCTGGTGGTTGTCGTGTCTTCCATTGATAACGGATGGAGACATCTCCTGACACGAAAGCGATGCTGACTTGGAACTTGAACTGGGGAAGATGGTAAGAGCGGAAGGGACGTAAGTCAGATAGAGGGGCATGGAGAAGTGCGGAAGACGACCGAGTATACTGTCATGGAAGCATTACTAGTATATACATACATTGGTATTCAGCTGTATGGCCACTCTCAGATGCAATGTATATAATTTTCATTGCATCGCATGTTACACATCACCCATCTGCACTTTGAAATCCGCCTTATAAGACAGCCATGATTCAGAACTCAGTTACTCAGTTGGTTATGACTGTGATGTCGCTAGAAGAAAAGTTTGCTGTCCGGCAGGCCAAAGCTTTGTAATTGTGCCCCCTGCTCTGTGCTTGGTGCAGGCCTCATCCAAAATTTTTAAGTTCTCAAAGAGGTAATGTCTTTTCTTGTATCCAAGATCAGCAACGGGTACGTTGCTACTGAGAGAAGAGCTCAAAGAACACACAAGTGGCATTGTCTAGGACGTTATGTAGATAAATTTCTGACTTCTGAAATTCTCCACATTTCACAAGATACCAAGAGATGTGTTTATACATGCGACTAGGGTTTTGGTCTGTGCACCCACGGGGCAATGATTCTCGTTCTAGCCTCAATGGTCTTCTCATATGAAGGCGTGGGGTGCCATTTCATTTGAGGACACTCAAGTTGAGTCCACTCAAGAGCTCTTCTCTCCCACGAGGAAATCCCGTCAACGCTCACCAAATTCGATCGTCATGATCTCCTTGATATGTCACATCATGGTCTGCCCACATCGGCCATTTGCAGCCAGATGGATGTGCAAGAATGACTAGGAGACATTTTGCGCATCAAGATTGGACTCTGCGAATCAAACGAAACGGGAAGGGGTTGGCCTTATACTAATTGAATTGACCAACCAAGCCCCCCCAGAGTGGGTGGGGGGTGGGGGGTGCAAAATATTATGTGACTAAATATTGAAGACGAGCAAAAGAGAAATAAAACGGGGACATTGCACCTACAGTTACACCTGCATACTGATCTACGTACAGCGATGGGCGCCAAATTAACAAGCCAGCGCATGCCAACAACCTAGGCTTGACATCGATGGCTTATGTGATCACTGTTCTTGACTGGCAGTGCTGGGAGGCTCCTGTGCTTGACTGGGATGCTCCTGTGCTTGATCACTGTGCTTGACTGGCAGTGCTGGGATGCACATCGCATTGGAAGCAGCTTTTCAGTTCTGCTGCGCATGCGTCGAGACCAGACTCGGAGGCAAGAAGTTCACACACTTCGCGCACCAGGGCCCGCGCCTCCTCCCCATGTTGTTGTCCAATCAGACGCAATGACAGTGAGAAGCGTTTTTGTCCTACCCCAGGTCAGAAGATTAGTCCAGAAGCCCCAAAAGTTTTCCCAAACCCCCTCTGCTCTTCCCCTCGGGTCCCCAGTCATGCCTCTTGGCTTGCCCCCCCCCCCACCCCCAAACGAGGCAGGAGGAGGTAAACCAATCAAACAGATTAGACGCAGGATAGGCTTCACTCTTTATATTAAACAGATTAGAAGCAGGATAGGCTTCACTCTATATTGAATAGATTAGAAGCAGGATAGGCTTCACTCTTTATATTAAACATAATAGAAGCAGGATAGGCTTCACTCTATATCAAATAGATTACAAGCAGGATAGGCTTCACTCTTTATGTTAAACAGATTAGAAGCAGTGAAGGCGAAAGGATCTGCAAATGGAAAACCCAATCCGACCCTCACTGTAATGATACAGAGACAGAATCATAGCTGTTTGCTCACATCAATGGTTGACCACAACTTGACCATGTTGGTGTACATGTGGGAAGGGGTACCCAACAGCATTATTGCAAAGGGAAAGCTTTCAGACGATGAGAACAAGCACAGATTTTCAATCACTCACTCACTCACTCAATCACTCACACACACACACACACACACCACACACACACACACACACACACACACACACACACACACACACACACACACACACACACACACACACACACACACACACACATGAGCGCACGTGCAAAGGACGCTGCGGCCAAAAGCGGAATATAACAAGAAGGAAAGGGTAAACGGCAAAGGTCCACCAAGCCAAGTGGTTTGCATTTTCTAGATGGTTCTGGATGCTAGGGTTACAGAAAAAGTGTAAAGGGCGCATGACCTGGCACACGCGGAGAAAAAGATTGTGGAATTACTTTGCTTCTATTGGTGCAGTAACAGTAAGGGACTGAACTTTGAGGGTTTGTTCAGTTGTGTGCACAAAGAAGCTCTTCTGGACTGCATTCAACATAGACTTCAAAAGCGTCTGACCAGGCAGCAGGCAACACCTCCATACTGCCGCAACCAAGAAGCTAGTATGCAAGTGTCTGTTCAAGCCAATCCACCTAGCATGTACAAAAAAGAGGTTGTGGGACGTGCCCGCAAGAGTCTGAAGAATGTGTAAGATACGCTCTGCAGCCTGTCTTCTTGATGCCCACGGTGGTACAGCACCTGTAGTCATATCCTCAAACAGTGTCGGGCTTGAAAGTGCAACTTTGACAGGAAAGATAAGGTAGTGATCAGGAAGCCCACCCACGTAGGTTCCTCCTACCCCCCTCGGCGTCTGCTTAAGGGGTGTGTGTGTGTGTGTGTGTGTGTGTGTGTGTGTGTGTGTGTGTGTGTGTGTGTGTGTGTGTGCGTGTGTGTGTGTGTGTGTGGGGGGGGTTGTGTGTGTGTGTGTGTGCGTGCGTGTGTGTGTGTGGGGTGTGTGTGTTCCCCCCAACTCCGATGTGCAAGGGTGCGATCCTGAGTCCACTATCAGATCGCCATGTGCCTCACTGCCAAGTGGCCTTCAGGTGCTGGACTGCAGGGATAACCCTGTAACATTTCTCTACATTCCAGATACCTCCACTGTCCCCCCCCACCACCTCCTGACCTTGCTTCTCGTTTGACCCATGTGCCTTTTCGCGGACGTGAGACACACGGGGGCACATGTGCACCAAGACTGATGTTGTATGTACTATCAGTGAAGTGTTTTTGAAGATGATAACTGTACTGTGCATGCCTGGTCTTATTGGAAACAAGGATTGGCTTTGACCAAAAAGGGCAGAGGATAGCACCTTCGAGGTTGCTCTCTTCAGATGGGGTCAAGGCTCCACTTGCAATGCGTGGCGGTGAATTTGGAATGCTCTGGTTGATCGTGCACTTCTCGTGAGTTTCCCTGCAACATAAACAATCAGCCAGCAACATGACATGTTAAAACCCACCAAGCCCTGCACCTTTTCAATGTATCTCTGTCCTCCTTCAGAGTGCTATTGGACAAGCTCCATGTGAACATGTCATGCAGGCGAACGAACATGCAGTGTGCAGATATAGCTTGATTTCACAGCTGCAGGAGGGCAGTTGCCACAAGCTTTTGGTTTGCAGTAATTGCTGCCAGGGGTCCTCACATGCTTAGCCTCCACCATGTGCCAAGTGTTATGAGGACCTCTTTGAAAACATTGGGTGGTAGCTCTACAGAAAACCACCTATGTGCGAGCTGATGCTTATCGTGCAGAAGCACAAGTCGAGAGGAGATATCGGCTTTTCTCCAGTAGTGTATAAACTCTGCTTGACTCTGTGGAGTGTAGGACTGGCAACACCCTCGAGGTAGATCTCCCGTCCTGCAAACCCCCAATGCACGCTCGCGCGATCCGTGGACATTTAGGTGCGCACAAAAGAGTCATGAAAGGCATTGGTAGCTCCAGAAGGGACGTAGACTTTGCCTGATGTTACTGCACTCTCTGTTGTCTACACGGCCGTGAACTGGGCACCCAGAAGCATCAAACGCTCTCAAAAAAATTTGCTTCCCTGCGCAATGGTCTTCAGCATCTAAGACAGAAGATCACCCAACGCCAGTAAGTAAAGGTACTGACTCATCTGATGACACTACTCATACCAGCAGACGTTGAAGCAGTTACAGGCTTCAAGTGTGCTGCAGCTACCTGCAGATCCCTACATAACTCTTTCAACCAAATTCATATGTACCGAAGCGTCTACGATTTTGCGGGGGAGGCCTCAGTACCATGTTCTGGAAAGTGTGGTAGTCGGACTTCTGCTCTACAGCTCTTTTCTTCGCTTGATCAACTGCCTGCATGCTCAAATGACATGTTCAGTTATTCTGTTTCTGATCAATGGCGGTGACAGGATTTTCTTTATCAAGTACCTGTCTCCGGGCATCCTCACGCTGAGCACTGTGAAACTCATAGGGTATGTTCATCGCAAGAAGTAAAAATGGGGTGGTATTCGATGCGATCAGATGACAGGTTTCTCGTAAAAAAAATAGAGTCGATCTTCTTTCCCATCTATTTTTGGGATGTCCAACGGGGCGGTTGAAGCAGGCCCTGAAACGGCAGTTTTCACGGGTTTCACAGATCTCTGTATTTCAAAATCCAGACGCTCCCGTATCGGAGGCTCTAGATACCTGTGGGCCGCCCGATTCCGAGCACACAGGTGGTTCGGGTACCCGCGCCCGGTCCCGTCAGGGAGCAACAGGCACCTAGAACACCGTCAGCTCCTTCCGGAGACAAACTTCCACCGGGCCCTAACAAAATGCCCAGGCTAGTTCGATTACCTTAAGCGGATAGCAGTGGTTGCTGCTACCCTTCCAACGTTTTCCGCTCTCGCATGTGTAACCTGTAATTTAATACAAAGAGCGAGAGTGAAGAGTGAATCTATGATTTGTCTACGACTCTTCGGTTCCTCTTGAAAGAGAAACCGCTGGGGACCTTCACCCTTGCGCATTGCCATGCCTACCTTCTTTTCCCCATTTAGCTGCAGGATTTTCCTGTGCTATCTTTGGAATGTCGCCGGCCCCATCTCCAACCAGCATTGGTGCATGACTTTCATTTGGCAATGATATTCTTAGCGACCGTTGGCTAAATGAGCTATATCCTTAGCTTCTGTGCTCAGAACCTCATAAACGGAAGAAAAAAAGTCAGATTTCAGGAATTGTCTCGAATATGTGGCTTGTATCACATACTTACCATGGCACCCTTTAGGTGCAGGGCACTAGGAGCGGTTGGTTATGTAGGCAAAGAACCACTTCAATGGATCAAAGATCAGGGGAAAAGGAGCAAACTCAAATCTCAGGGAGGAAAGGGCGCCCGGAATATTACTTAACAGTGTTAAGTCTGGCAATATGCGCTTCATGAGGAAAAAAATAAAACATGCAAAGACATTGGCGGGAGTAGAACTCCTAAGAACGTCATATGTTGACAACAACGTTAACGTGTAAGGTATACACACACACACACTCTCTCTCTCTCTCTCTCTCTCTCACTCTCTCTCTCTCTCTCTCTCTCTCTCTCTCTCTCTCTCTCTCTCTCTCTCTCTCTCTCTCTCTCTCTCTCTCTCTCTCTCTCTCTCTCTCTCTCTCTCTCTCTCGTGTGCGCTCTCTCGCTCCTGTGGAAGTTGACACTACCTTGCTCTTTTCGCCGGATGTCTGTTCCTATCTAAGTGCTTGCAATTACATATGGTAGAAATTGAGATTGTGGCTTATTACTGGAGAAAGCTGCACACTCCCTGGGATTTGAGGGCACCGTCCCATCTTAGTCGGGTAACTGCCTAAAAAATTGACCGAATAGTATGCTTCTGGCCACAGGTTGACAGAAAAGGAACACTATCATGGGCTGACAAGAAGGAAGTGATTGTAATATGCCAGAGAGGACTACTATTGCCATGAGCAGATCGCTTTACAAGACTTTTTTGACTTCAGGGAAGGCAGACCCCATAGACGACTATCAGACATGTCCTGTCTGCACATTGACCATACACTCAAAGGTCAGTGAAACTTCTCAATGCATATATGAGTCAGTTCCTGGAACAGCATACCATACTGACTAAGCCTCTACTTACAGTTCTGCCTGTAGTTGCTGTTGTTCGCACAACAAATGCAAAAAAGGAAGAGGTCAATTGAAAGATATCCAAAGGTAACTACGTTGTCGTCATTAACTAGACCAGGTTGCAGCAATACTGCTCCTCTTATCTTCCCTCAACGCTGTCTGAAAGGTTTTGGGGACTTGGTGGTGATCTTCTCCTGGCATTGGGGTTTATCTGGCCCTTCAACTCCCCTTGCGGTCTGTTAACTGTATTGATCTGAAAGAACGTGCTCCCAGACCTTACATACCTGCAAATCCACATCCTCATATAATTAAATGCTTTTGTGGACCAGACTTATAAAAGACATTGTGCAGTGCAGACTTCAAACACCATTTCAACTATGTTTATCAGCATAGGTACTTGGTATGACTTCATGGCTTGACCGAGAGAAAGACCCTGGAAATCCACTCAAGGAGGCATACCATTCATAGAATTGAGAAACGGTGACGTATCGTCCCTTGGGAAGTTCCATAGGCCCGACCAAATCATAATCATTTAATGTGCCCTGCACAAATCATCAACCGTAAACTTCACGTATACTTTAGGCACACTGTTGTGGCAGGTTGCCTCAACTTTGGACATAACTTCTTGGTTGTTGACAGAATATCAATATGTATGAACACAGATCAGCAGATTTGTTGGAGCTGTGGAGCGAGGAGGTTCAACCCACAAAACACTAGCGTACCTGTGCCAGGAGGCCATTTGATAAATTGTTGCTTGTGGGTTCAAAAGCTGCCTTATAAAGATTTGCTACCACAATGCCTCCTTGGTCACTATCGCCTAAACGAAGTTGCACGCTGCGTGCCCCTTCAAGGTTGCTGACATGAACTTCATATGTCAACTGAGTGCTGGCGTAATTCAGATTTACATAGCCAGAGGAAGCCACATTGCCACCATTTTCTGTCTGCAGACCAGAATGAAGACAGGTGTTAGTTCTGAAGCGTTGCAAATAGCTGTTGTTTAAAACCTGATCATACCCTGTTGTTCATGTTATGTCACCTCCTTGACCGTCTAAGGAATACCTCTTACCAGACATACTAAGTACAATCTTAAACTCGTAATTTCTGGTAAAACCGTCGTTTCCGTGAGAGCAGGACTCCGTAAAAGAACCACCTCGGACACCCGGGCCCAACACCCCCAGCCCCTTTCCGGCACGTGCAACAACACCAACCGGGTAGCAGAGCATACCGATAATGATGAAACGTCTGGAGGAAGCAATTGTACTGTAATTTCTTCTGCAGAACCTCGCTTGACCAGCAACGAGGATGCGACGGCTATTGCGAGAACGAAACGTGAAAACCCTCGAAGCGCCATTGTAGATATGAATTCAATTCACAAAAAATTAAACTTTTATCTTTCTTTTACTGTATGTTTCTTGTGTCAAGGGGAAGACTCTGAGCCCGTGTGGCCCGTTCCCCCAAATACGATCGCAAGGAAGTGACGCGTGTCTCGGAGCCAGATCATCACGTGTTCCTCGTAGCTCTCGCGGCTCGCGACACGCGGAAGACCGAGCCCAGGTCACCTGGACCAGGTGGCGTTTCCTCCCCCTGTTGTAAAGGGGGGGGACCCTTCACGACTAGACTCCTCCAGCCTCCATCCGCAAAGGGGAGTGCAAAGTCACCGCATGACCACGGCCTTAGGCACACCTCTTAAAGTCCTTAACCAGAGGAATCTGCGACGCGATGGGAACGCAGCAGCTGCTGATAAATCCGGTGAAGAGGGACGCTGCTTCGTGGACTAAGCAAAAATGGAGATCAGAATGTGCTACCTGATTGCTGGAGGGAACACCTCTCAAATTAATCTGTGTCCTCTTCTGCAAAGCAAAATTCAAAAATAAACCCACCAGTAAATGAGGGTACACGTTAGCTTGTCATGAGCAATGGCCTGGGGCCTGTTGAAGCGCCCAACACGGGTTACAGGCGATAGCTTTCCAATAGAGAGAAACATCATTTAAATGGTTTGAAACTTCAACCCAGCGTTGCGGTGGGGTGATGACTTGTCGTACAAGGGAGTAACGGCCCCCAGCTAAGGTGGAAGAGTGTTGGAGTGGTCAGTAAACCAGCGAGACCCCTATATGGCGAATGAGTGCATACACGTGTGATGTCATGATCCCGAGAATTCACGAAGACTCAGGCAAGATTAATCTAGATCTAAGCACAAAGTTTCGTGTGAGAATGGCCTCACACAGGTGCACACCGTGCGTACGGCACCCTCGAAGGGCGGTGAACCCTCACGTGGCCGAAGACCATGTGTTACCCGTATCCTATGGGAGGATGTATACGGAAGTACGGTACATGTGACCTCTGGGGAAGGGGTCTCGCTTGTTTATTGACCACTCCAACACTCATCCCCCCCCCCCCCCCTCTTCCCCCCACCACCACCCATTGGTTGCAACCTAAACATTCCATGGGCACATGATCAAACCGCAGTATATATACTTTCAAACCGCAGTATATACTTCAATATCAATATCAATATCATATCAATATCATCAATATCAGTATATCATCAATATCAGTATATATTCAATATATCAGTATATAATCAATATCATCAATATCAGTATATACATCAATATCAATATCAATATCAATATCAAACCGCAGTATATACTTTCAGCCCATCAACGCGTCCACCGGGGCCAAGAGGGGGAGGGGGCAGCATTGCCTGTAATTACATTAGTCATGGATAATACTCTGGCACATATACCAATGAAGCTGGTCATTACAAACCCTACCATGTGCGCATCTTGCGTTTAACGCTAGCGTGTGTACAACGTTAGTGTGGGTAACCTGTCATTTAGTAGCCGCTGGAACCCTGGAGGCCATGAAGACCGCTACACTGGGGTCCTAGTTTCAGTAACTTAAACCGGGGAGCCCCGTTTTTCAAAATTCAAAACGAAATCCGCGAAGCTTCTTCTTGAGACTGCTGGTAAGTTCTCTGTGTCAGAGTGTTCAATAATTGGCTACGCAGTGTGCTAGTGTGTTTCAAATAGGATACGAGATGCTGAATGATCGATTTATTTGTTTTAAAAGAAAAAAAAAAAGAAAGAAAGAAAAAAAAGACAAAAAAGAGGTGGAAAAAGCAGACAGGAAAATAAAAGGAAAAAAAAAAAAAAAAAAAAAAAAAGAAACACCTTCTGCCACACACCCTTCATCAGGGCAAGTGTTACGGGAGGCAATGAGAATCAAACAATGCAGCCTTTTCACACACGCCCAATTGCGTACCCATAAGAAAAAGGTCGGCGTGTGCTTTCACCGGCACACATGAGGAATGAAGTATGTAAAGGCCATACACAGTGCATGTCCCACGTTATCCCACCGATATAAAGCACGATCAACACACTACTCAACCCCGTGCACTTCTAGGGGTAGCCAGAAGGAGCTTAGCTGTTGGGATCTGTCGGGGATGGGATCAGGTAGAGCAACAGGGCCGGTTTTGAAGAACATCCTCTCATACCGTACGAGTTGTAAGGCCCTTTAAATGTACGACTGTAAACGTGTAGCGTTAACTAAGCGGAAGAGGTTTTTAGGAGACAGTGAGACGTTCGTGGTGTGCAACGAAAGAGTGTTACATGATTGATTCGCAAGCCCACTCTTAAACCCAGGGTGGATTGAATTATACTGTACTGCCACAGACGCGTAATCGGACAACCGAGCGAACTACCTGAGCGAGGTTGTACTGCGAACCCAGATCACATGGCAAGTCAATGAGCAATGCCAAGGACCATACTAGAGCATTATACCCTAGGAAATGCTACATGCCCTCCCCCTTGGCATAAGCTATGAGATGTTGTTTATGGCAATGGGGCCACAAACGTAAGACAGGGGTATCACGAACCCTGCTTACTGTAACTATAGATAATCACACCTCCTATAGTTACCAAACCAGCAAGTCAGAGGATGAAGTCCACAAAGCAATTTAGCACGACACAGACGAGGGACTCATCTGCTCAATGCTCGAATACCTTAACATTCTAAGGACTATCGTCTGCAAGGCGGATCCTCTAACTTAGGGGACGAACTCTCTAGACAGCACTCACACCAGTGATGAAACAATTAGGTTGAGTCATTAGACTAGCACTTGTCCAAACCTTAGGTCCAGTTACCCTGCATTGCAGTGTAACCTTCGCTTGAGGTGGCTTTCCAACTAAAGGCATAAGGCATATCGTCTAGAGCAGCAAGCTATACACAACTAACTACCACATAGTGTATCTCATGGGTAAGATACCAAAGCAAGTTACTCATGCACGGAACTACAATTTGCAGCTACACTGCCACAGCAAGTGCATCACAAAATGGAGCCGTGGGTCAAGGAAACATAACCCATGCAAAGCATATAAATAAGAGACATGCATGCAAGTCCCAATTCACGAATCCCCCTCCCAGACCCTTCCACCCTCCCTCCCTCCCAGATCCAAGCTGGCTGGCGAAGACCAAGGGTCATCAGCCGCAAATGGCTGGAAAAGTCTCACGGCCGCAAGTGGCTCAACAAGGGATGCCCGCAAGTGGGAAGGAAAGGACTGGGGCAGCTGCCACGTCGTCTGCCAAGTGGCGAACATGGGCAAGGGGCTCCCAAGTGTTCTCAGTCTCATCATAGCCCATCCATTTGACAAATACCGCCAAGATTTTCCAACTCTCTTTTTAGCAATGATGGCCTCAACTTCATAAACGCCGCCACGCTTGTCTGCATACAAAGGAGGTGGTGAAGTAACAGTAACTGGTACAGATGAAGACACATAAGGCTTCAGCTGGGAAACATGAAACACAGGATGAATGTTCACAGTCTCAGGCAAAATAAGTCTAAAAGCACGAGTACCAACTGCTGCAGCAATAGTAAAGGGCCCAAAATACTTAGCTGATAACTTTGACGAGAGCCCAGGTGAAAGCTGGTTCTTCCTTGCAGCCAACAACACCTGGTCCCCCACCTTAAAAGGGTGGTCTCGTCTCTTTCTATCTGCATAAGACTTCTGCCGTTGCTGTGCAGAGGCAAGATTAGACTTGGCACTTTTCAAGGCAGTCTGCAGCCCCTCAACCCACTCAGACACAGCAGGATTCGCAGAACGTGAAGGAACAGCAGAAGACAAGGGAGTAAGGAGATGGCGCCCGTGATTCAGGAAGAAGGGTGTCTGCAGTGTGGAAGCCTGGAGAGAGTTATTGTAAGCAAACTCCACCATGCTTAAATACTTGCACCAGTCATCCTGTCTCGGCCCCACAAACCCTCTTAACATGTCTTCCATGGTCCGATTCATTCTCTCTGTCTGCCCGTCTGTCGAGGGTGGTAAGCAGTAGACATAGCAATCTCAGTACCCAATAATTTAACAAAGGCCTTCCAAAAATGGCTAGTGAACCTCGGATCTCTATCACTCACAATGGAGGTAGGCATTCCAAATCTCACAAAGACCCTGTCTATAAACAGTTGTGCAAGTTGAGGTGCATTGATGGTTTTAGTGCATACAGCCAAGACACACAACTTAGAAATCCTATCCACAAATACCACAATAGAATCAAACCCACAACAGACAGGTAAATCAGTCACTAAATCAAGGGAAACGCTCTGCCAAGGTCCATCTGGAATGGGCAGTGGCTGAAGCAAACCATAAGGTACGGCTCCAGTTCCTTTAGTGCGCTGGCAGGTGTCACAAGACCTGCAAAAGTCCCTGACTGATGAGCTGAGACGTGGCCACCAAAACTCCCTGCACACTAGCTCATACATCTTGTTAATACCAAGATGGCCAGAAAAGGGTGTGGTATGGCACTCTCTCAGCACCTTCTCTCTCAATGCATCAGGTACATAGACCTTCCCTGATTGCACAGAATAAGGTACAGAGTCCCTCAATACCAAAACACCTTCATCCACAAGTTTAGCAACTGTGGGATCAGAAACACAAAGCAAGGCAATCTCTTGTAAGAGAGAAGAGACAGCAACAGAGGAGACATGCATCACTGCAAGGTCAACACGCCTAGACAAGGCATCTGCAACCACATTATCAGTGCCTTTAACATACTTTATATCAGGCATAAACCTCATAATCTCAGTGAGCCAACGTTCCTGCCTACTAGTCCTAACAGGAGCAGTCAGTAAGTACTTTAAAGCCTGCTGATCAGTGTGTACAGTAAACTTAGCACCCAGCAATAAATGTTTCCATTTAAGCAAAGCATGAACAAGAGCCAATAATTCTCGGTCATACGGGGCCAACTTCCTCTCAGGGGGCTGGAGTTTCCTGGACTCGAAGGCGACGGGCTGCAGTCCCTGGCCTTGATCCTGCTGCAAAACAGCACCCACAGCAAAGCCTGAGGCATCTACATGTACAACAAAAGGTTTGTCTAAATCAGGCATCAACAAACAAGGAGGAGAAGAAACAAGATCTTTCAATGCAATGAAGGCTTCCCTCTGGGGTCCCTTCCAGGTCCAAGGCACATCCTTCTTAAGCAACTCAGTCATAGGATAAGCAACATCTGCAAAATGGTCAATAAAAGTGTCATAGTACTGTGTCAACCCAAGGAACCCTCTCAACTGTGACACATTACAAGGAGTGGGCCAATCCTGAATGGCAGCAACCTTCCTAGGATCCACCTTAATCCCATCCGGTGTCAACAGGTGCCCAAGGTATTCCACCTGCTTGGCAGCAAATTCACACTTAGACCTTTTACAGTAAAATTTATGTTCCCTCAGCACTGACAAGACAGTTCTCAAATGCTCCATATGTTCTGCAACGGATTTAGAATAGATAAGGATATCATCTAGGTATACCAGTACAAATCTGTCAAGAAAGGGAGCCAAGACAGAGTTCATTACAGCCTGAAAGGTGGCAGGTGCATTAGTCAATCCAAAAGGCATCACAGTAAATTCATAATGGCCATAACGGGTCTTAAATGCAGTCTTTTCTATACTGTCTTCATGCATACGTATCTGATGATAACCAGAAGCCAGATCAAGTTTAGAAAAGATACAACTACCATGAAGTTGTTCAAACATCTCATCAATTCTAGGCAAAGGATGCTGGTTCCTAACAGTAATCCTATTCAAAGCTCTATAGTCAATACACAAACGCCAGCCACCATCTTTTTTTGGAACAAATAAAATGGGTGCACCAAAGGGTGAGGTTGATGGGCGGATGAAGCCTCGCTCCAGGAGCTCCTGTAACTGCGCACGAAGTTCAGCAAGCTGAGCTCCAGACAGTGGATATATACGAGAGGCTGGAGGAGTTGCGTCCGGCTCCAATCTGATATGGTGGTCTCCAGCACGAGAAGGAGGGAGGCCTTCAGGAAGTCCAGACAGTACATCCTTAAACTCCTGCAAAAGCTCCTCCAACTCTGGCACATTGTGTGCATCAGTATCTGGACTGTCAGTCACTGCATTTAATTGAACAACATAGATTGATTCACCCAACTTCACCATCTCTTCTACTTCCATATATGAGATCACATATTCTGGCATGCCTGACCTCTGACACCCCAACAATACATGTGTTTTGTTGTCATGAGTCAAGGACACAGCATTCAATTTCCAATTAACAACTGGGTTAAAAGCAGTGAGCCAAGGTTTGCCCAAGACAAGATCATAATACATCAACTCAGTAGGGAGGCAGGTGACTCTAAAACCCAATGTCCCAACATTCAGGTCAGTTGACACACTATGTCCTACCATAGATGTTCTCCCATCAGCCACTCTTACAGTAACATGTGAACTCAAAGATTCAGTGGGAAGGGCAAGCTCCTGCACAAGTTTATCATCAATAAAATTTGCAGATGCTCCACTGTCTAACAAAATCCTGACAGTCCTACCAGCAAGAGTTCCCTCAAACTCAATACAAGTAGCTGAAAGATCAGGACCATCCACAATGTGTCTACTGTCTAGCTGGACAAAAGAGTCAAAACAGGTTGCAGGCAGTGGCTTCTTCTTCACACCGAGACAGCCAGACTGTACCAAACAACTAAACAAGGGCAAGCCTGTATGGGAATTGCAATGGGGTGTGCACATAGTGGTGGAAGATAAACCCAATGCAGCCAAAACAGTAGCCGAAAGTAGCAATTCATGTGATTGCTGTGAAGTAGTCCCTTCCAGCACCTGTCCACAGTGACTTGAACAAGAAAGCACAGTCAATCTGGTCCCTGGTAACAACTGTGACACAAGCTGGCTGACAGAATCCTCTCTATCACTACTATCAACAAACAAAACAACATGAGCATCACTATCAATAAGGTGAGGAGCTGCATCTCTCTTACACATGCTCTCAGGACTAGCTAGGTCACTGGCAGAGGGGGATGTCTGAAACTCTCTACACAAACCATGCCCACCTACAATATGGGTCATGAAATTATGGTAACAACTGTGGAAATAATTCTGCAGATGACCAAGCTCATACAAAACAGGAATACCATACTGGGGCTCTGAACAGTTGGTTGGCATCATAAACAGGACTCACACTGCTGTTTTACCAAAGAAGACCCACAAATCAAGTAGTACTTGACTTGCGCTTGGGTTGTCTGAGCTCTGGATGCAATTTCCAGCAACGCTCTGCTGCGTGTCCTGCCTTGCCACAATGTGCGCAGGGCTGCGCAGAAGTTTTTGTCGGGCCTGGTGACTTGGAGTCAGGGGAGAACTTTGGAGCAGGGTTCACAGGCTTAGACGGTCCTGGAAGGTCTGATATTGTCACAGCATGCTTGAAGTGGTCTTCCAAGGTCTGGGGATACTGTAGGGAGATGCTTTTCTGAAGATCAGCCCTGCAGCCAGCCAAAAATAAGTGACACAAAGTCTCTTCTGCAAATGCCTTTGGAACCTTTGACCTCAATGCATTAAATGTTGCAATATAGCTTCGCATGTCAGTCTTTCCCTGTGAGAGACTCAGCAACTGCTCTAAATGCCTCTTATGCAGCTCTACAGGCCTAAAAGCAGCAGTAAGTGCAGTCACAAACGATTCCCACGTCCCATAAGCAGCAAGACTCCCTGAAGCAATTAACTTAAACTGCCCAGTCCACCAATCCAATGCTTTTCCTCGCAAAAACATCGCTGCCACCTCTACAGACCTCCTCGTCTGTAGATCTACATCGTACGCACGCAAATACATCTCGGTTTGCATGAGCCAGGGATCCAACTTCATTGGATCTCCCTCAAACACAGCCGGATCCGGGAATTTAAGAGAAGGCTTCCCTGAACTGGTGGACGACGCTGATGCCGGTGCCGGCATGGACGTTGGCACAGGCTGAGGCGCCACCACTGGTGCAGGCTGAGCCAGCGCAAGCTGAATCACTTTCTCTAACCCATCTATGATGTTTTGAGTCGACGTCGGAGTAGGGGCAAGCGAAGGAACACCAGATCCACTAGCAACGGCTAGTTGCGGCAGAGCACCGATGTCTTGTAAATGCCTTATCATAACAGCAGGATCTACAGCGGATAAGTCTACATCTTCATCATCCTGAAGTTCTAAAGCTGGATCTTGCTCAATAGGGCTACGAGCACGGGCTCTCGAACCGGAACGCGGATGCCGCGACATAATGAACTGCGAGAGAAAAGGAAACGCACCACGAACAACGACAAGGAACTAATCCTTGTCGCCGATACCACTGTAGCGTTAACTAAGCGGAAGAGGTTTTTATGAGACAGTGAGACGTTCGTGGTGTGCAACGAAAGAGTGTTACATGATTGATTCGCAAGCCCACTCTTAAACCCAGGGTGGGTTGAATTATACTGTACTGCCTCAGACGCGTAATCGGACAACCGAGCGAACTACCTGAGCGAGGTTGTACTGCGAACCCAGATCACATGGCAAGTCAATGAGCAATGCCAAGGACCATACTAGAGCATTATACCCTAGGAAATGCTACAAAACGAGTGTGACCGAACTTCCAAAGCCTGAATCATACCTATAGGTTTGGCAATGCTTTGAGAAGCTTAAGCAGTATGCAGCAGCCGCCGGGGAGTAGCAGCCGTTTTAAGTCTCTCTCTCTCTCTCTCTCTCTCTCTCTCTCTCTCTCTCTCTCTCTCTCTCTCTCTCTCTCTCTCTCTCTCTCTCTCCCCCCCCCCCCCCACATTCCCCACCCTTTTTTTTTCTTCTTTTTTCTTTTTTCTTTTTTTTTTTTTTTTTTTTTTTTTTTTTGGGGGGGGGGGGGGGGGGGGGGGGGGTAAACAGTTGCATCAAATCCTCCAGGTCACAGGATATGCTCCCAATATGCATTGCCTTCGCCCATTAGTCTCGTCCTCTCACGTGAACGTGAATCACACGTTCACTGCAGTTAACCCTGCACATATAACCTACCTGTCGATAAGTTGTTATCTCTCGCCCGAGTCCGCGATCGCCCAGCAGCGATGGCGTATTGCGCTGGTCGTGATTGGGAACGTTTTGGGCAGAAAGTGGATTAGGGGTGCACGATAAACAATAGACAGGCCTGTGCAGGCCCATTGATCTTGGATATAGTATGTTGGAGATTGTCTTGAGGTATTGCTTGTAGTTCTGTGCTTGCCGGAACCTGATCGCAGGTTGGATGAAGAGTTTTGGGGGCAGTATGGGGTTGCCAATCACCTCACTGTATTGTGGGTTTTTAGCCTTTTTCTACGCTGGCATAACCATGCGTGTCGTCAGTTTTCGCACACAGAGGAATGTCCTCTTTGGTGATGGTGGGCACATGCCTATGACACGAGCGATCCGGGTGAGGTCCCTAATCTTGAAAATCTTCACAGAAGTAGAAGGTGTAGTCCATATGGCTACTGCTATCTTGGCTCAGTGTTCCGCAGGTCGTCCCTCTCTCTTGATTCCTTCATGTTCTCTGGCCATGAACGTTGGGTTCTTGCAGGCGCAAGCGAACTTTGCGGAGCTTATTCCTTTTACAATGCTTTTGTTTGGTTTGTGCGAGCTGGACGGGGCATTGCCTGGCTTTGTCCTCCACTTGATTGGTCTTGCACTTTTCTTTAGCCGACTAGTGCATTATTATGGCACCGGCCTGGAGGGCCCAGTGAAGTGCAGGGTGCTGGGATCAGCTGTCACGATTACGGTATTGTCGTTTCTGTCATTTTCTTTGCTTCGTTACGGGTTGTTAAATAAATAAGCCCGCACTTCAGCACTCTCAGCGCCCTTTAGCTAGGAACAGGAGAAGCAACACGAGAGCCATGTCAAAGTGTCTGTGCGTGTGGGTCATGTTGAAAGTTTTTCAAAGCCCCAACACTTTCGTCACTTTGCTGAAGAGCAGAACTGTGTGTCGGTGGAATCTGAGGTCACAGTGTTTCCTTGGGAAAGGGCTTTGAACAACAAAGACAGACCCAGAGAGCAAAGCAGATGCTGTGCATGTTCGTGTTCTCCCACTCTTGTCTAGGTCAGGATTGACCCAGACAAGATTGGGCGAGTGAACCTGGCGTCGCCACATAGGACGACATGTAGGATTTGCAAGCCAACGTATTGTTCAGCAGTAGGGTTAATGTCCCTAATGTTTTGGGCCGTAGGTAGAATGACCAAGTCTTTCATATGACTTCTTCACTGCAGAAGCAATTAAAAGAATGCTTGTGATGTCGACCATTTTGTTGTTGATGTCATTATTCGGGTGGGTGTGTTGAACAACTCCAGCCTCTTTGGTCATTGTGCAAGAGCACACATTGTAATCTGCAAGGCCTCCCCTTCGCTGAGAATGTTGGCAGTAGGGGATTTTCATTGCAGAGGCACTGTTTGGATTACTGCACGAGGGGCATGTCTGAGTGACAGCCTGCAAAGTATGGAGTAGGCTGTCAGTCTCACAAAGCAGGTCTCCAAAGATCCATCAAGGAGTCTGCCACATTTATTGGTAGGCCCCCGCGTTTAATGGTGGTTTAGGTGCTGCGCTTGGGTTCAGGATGTATACTTTTAGAATATTTCTGAGAAATGATTCAGGGTATTTGGAGAGAGAGCGGGTTCAACGATGAGGTCACCCCAGTTTTATTGTGGGATTGCCAAGCCCACACGCCGAGGCTTTCCAGTTTTGATTTTCATCTGGGTTCGGTGGAAGTCAGAGACGCTGCAGCTGGCATGACGTTACTTCACAGCCAAGCCTCAAAAGCTCGACAATGTGGATGCAACTGGACGGAAGCAAGTAGAGTTAGGCAATGCAATTCCTACCAGGTTACACCATGCTGTGTTTAGTTAACAGCAAACAGCCCCAAAGTTTAAATTTCCGACGGGGTGTCCTTCTGTGTCTTGCGATAATTTTTCGCTGACCAGGACCCACGTCTATCGGTAGGGGATTGCATCAACTCGTTTCTCTTGTATCAATTTTTCCACCTCCATGACGGTATTGAGAGTAGTGAGCCTTCCATTCGACGTCTGACCCATGACGATGGGGACATTCATATCAGGAATAGGTCCCGATATGAAAGGTAGAGGTCATGATCTCAGGCGAAGGCTCACGCCCTGGAGTGGGGCTGGCATTTGATCCAGCAAGAACTCCTGTCAGGTGGATTGTGTCCCATGCCCGTCCGATTAAGTCTTTTTTCAGAAGGTTCGAACAGACTTAGACCTGTGGTCCTGAACAGCCATTGATGTAGTGGCCTTACATGTTCTCGTGGACTTGTACTATGTCTGCATTCTCATGTGTATCTGTAAACTTTTAGTGCAGCACTCTTGTATGCCCCCCCCCCCCCCCCCGGTTCGCCACACCCATCCATGGATATGCGCGGGCGCGCGTGCCCGCGCACACACACACACACACACACACACACACACACACACACACACACACACACACACACACACACACACACACACACACACACACACACACAGACAGACAAGGGGGGGGAGGGGGGAGAGTGTGTGTGTGTGGGGGGTGGGGGAGGGAGGGGGGGGGAGAGCGCGCGCGCCGCGCGTGAGGGGGGGGGGAGAGAGAGAGAGAGAGAGAGAGAGAGAGAGAGAGAGAGAGAGAGAGAGAGAGAGAGAGAGAGAGAGAGAGAGAGAGAGAGAGAGAGAGAGATAGATATATAGATAGATATATATATATATATATATATATATATATATATATATATATATATATATATATATATATATATATATATATATATATATATATATATATATATATATATATATATATATATATATATATATATTGATTCTGCTTTATGCATCTATACTCAGAATAAGTGAGAACGCAGGAGGTGCCATCAAGTGCATGAGAGAAACGACAACTTGCTGCGCAAGCCACGGTGCGGCACAAAACAAAACTTATCCACAAAACTACCCACGACTTACAGTCCTAAACAGGTCTATCCCGTCCAACATGCTCCCCTGGCTGTAGTATCCGGGAGTGCAGATAGCAACAGGAGTCTTGCCATCCCGGAGTTTGCCTCATATGGAGCTTGAAACTAAGTACATCTACTGCCTTGGCTGTAGTATCCAAGGGGGCCCAAATCATCATCGCAAGAGCGTGATTTGAACAAGCACAACGGCCTCACCTACCGCCACGTCCAAGCCATTCAGGCCACGTCATCCCCTGTAGCGGTATACCTTAGTACACAGTACCCAAGGGGTCACGACCTAAGGGGTCACGAGTCGTTAGGCTGGGTCGTGAGTCACGACCCAGCCTAATTAAGGCCACAGAAAGTGTTTTGGCTTATGACTAGCAGGAGCTTTACCCCTTGGAGTTGACCTTAGAGCAGCGTAGTCCTTTTCGAAAGCCAACAACTCCAATAAACAGGTCTACCTTAAAACTAATGTATTAAAACCAGCGTCGGCCTCTCAGCAGGAGTGTCGTCTGCAAAGGCCAACCACCTGGCAAGCATGACCAGACTCGACTAATACTCGGACATGCATCCCACAGACAAGCTCAAGCTGAGTTCGGTGTCTCTCACTGCCCTGCCCGCACTGTCGATCTCCAGAGAGCCCCTATGCCAGCTCAGTACACGAGATCAGCAGAACGCAAGAACACCAGGCTGAAAGAATACGAATACGAATAAATTGGCTTGCGGTCACGTGAGCATCCGTCCCAATCGCGTCACAGTCTGTCTTGATCACGGCTGTGTGTCCCATAACCCATGCTAGAGGACAGACACAGGGGTGTTGGCCATTGCATCCACACACAGCGAGCAGGCGCCCCCCCCCCCCCCCCAAAAAAAAAAACTCAAGTGACAACGACAGCAGCGAGCGGGGCTTGAACCGGAGACTTCCCACACATGAGCCTCTGTTCGTTGCACATGATGGGGGGGTTTCCCTCAGCCCTCACTCAAAACTGGCGCACAAGGCCCACGCGCAGCTGGTTTCTCGGGGATACTGGGGCGCGAGTTTGGGACTCCGGCCTCCATCTTTCTATTCCCAGGTCCAGTTGAGGTAAAAGGAGACCACGTGGCGGAACAGCATGAACCAACGGGCAATTCCACCAGCTCCCAAGGGTTGCATCCCAGGCCTGGGATGCAGCCATTGAGACTCAGATGGAGGCACTGAGAGTTAGATGGGGTTGCCTGGGTGGTTTGGGCTCTTCCACCGCTCAGTTCACCATGGCCGCTCGGCTCTCCTTGGCCAAAATGGCTTTTATTTGAGGGTAGCGGTGGAGCGGAGCCGAGGGAGCGATCTAGGGGCATGCCTGTGCCTGAGAGCGCCGAGGGGCTGATCTTCGCCTAAACCTTGAGCGCCTGCCCCTCGACTTCAAAGGATGAGTCAGCACGAGGAGAGGGAAGAGTTGGAGCCGTCTCTGCCTCGTTTGGGGCAGAGCCCCAGCCCAGGTAGCGGCGCAGCAGCAGCTGCTCGAAAGACGCCCCCGCCAGCATCCCCAGCATGCATGCTATTGGAGCTATGAGGAAAGGGGGCCAGTCGTAGGCCTCGAAGAAGACCATGTGCATCGCCTGCGAACCCCACAAGCCCCTTCAATGTGAACAGCCCTTCAACAAGCTCCTAAATGTGAAGTGGTATCAAGTGGGAAACGAATCGCCTTGCCTCTGCCAGGGCGAAGGGAGAAGGAGAAGAAGGATGAGGAGGAGGAGAAGGAGACGGAGAAGGAGACAGAGACGGAGAAGGAAAAGGAGGAGGAGGAGGAGACAGAGAAGGAAACCGAGGAGGAGGAGGAGAAGGAGGAGGAGAAGGAGGCGGAGGAGGAGGAGAAGAAGGAGAAGGAGACGGAGACGGAGACGGAAAAGTAGAAGTACGAGGACATGGAGAAGGAGAAGGCGATGGAGAAGGAGGAAAAAGAGAAGGAGAAGGAGAAGAGGAAGGGGAAGGGGAAGGAGGAGGAGGAGGAAAAGAAGGAGGAAAAGAAGTAGCTTGGCGTCTTTCCAACCAGTAGAGGCTGATGAGATGCCGACCAACTCTCTGATGACTGGGGATGTACTCTTGCATGGACTTGTCAGTCGGGAGGGTTACAAGGCTTTGGTGTCGCACTCTTGGGGCCCGTGTACCTCAAGCTGCAGGAAAGAATGAGAATGAGAGGTGGTGCCGTGAGTGAGTGAATGAGAGAGATAAAGCAGTTGATGAGAGCGAGAAATGCTGTTGAGGGAGACGGGGGAGGGGGGGCGGGTGGCGGGGGAAGGTGGGAGGGATTTTGTTGAAACGATGTTGTCAAAAGTCGGAAGACTACACTTTCAAGGGTTGACAATATTTGCAGCACCGATCCCCGGAAAAAGGGATCCCCGGAAAAAGGGATCCCCGGGAACAGGGAAAAAAGGGCCGAGGGGGGTGGGGGGGCGGAGAAACGTGACGAGTGGAAGCTCTTACAGCTGAGAAGGACTCGAGGTTGAAGCGATCCTGTTGGATTTTGGCCCACACGCACAGGCTGGCGAATCCGATCCAGGAGCCAAACAAGGCAACAGGCCCCGTCAGGCAACGCTGCAAGACGGGAAGAGACGACAAGCCTAGCAGGACGGGTGGCGTCGCGCATGTGGTCACCAAATTCGCCAGCAGGAACAGATTAATGATTCCATACCCCTGCACAACCCCCCCCCCCCGGGCCCCCGGCCATCCTTTTTCAGTCCCAGCTGTCCGGTCCTGGGTATACTTCAAATAAAACGTGAAGCGGTACATGCTAGCCAAAAACCACTGAACGTGAAGCGGTACATCCTAGCCGGAAACCACTGGGTGTACTTCAAATAAAAATGTGACAAACTGAAGCAGATCCTAACCGCGAACCACTGGGTGTACTTCAAATAAGAAGTAACGCACATCCTAACCGCGAACCAGTGGATGTACTTTCAGCAGTAAAGCATATTCTAACTGCGAATCAGTGGCTGTACTTTCCCTTCTGCCCTTCCTTACAGGCCTCCCCTTCCGCCTCCCCAGCATGAAAGTACACCAGCACTGGGTGTACTTTCCCTCCTGCATGAACACTGGGGAATCACTGGGCGACTCATCCCAGAAACTCTGCTCAATGCGTTCAGCGGAATGGATGTAATGTGTCAAAAGTATTTTGCAAGGGAGGGAATCCCAGTCATCATGGCGGATCGTTTCCAACACATGCTCGTTCATACATTTCATTGATTAACTCGTGTCGTTCAGTTCATCCGCGCAATCCATCCGTCCGTCGATTTGATTCGACCACCCATCCACCTCATTCACTTGAAGCCAATCCTTCATTGATCCATTCATTCCTCCCTCCGCCAGTCCACACCCAACCAATCCCTCCAACCGAAACTAATAGACTAGTGCATTCATTCACCCATTTGTTCAGCCACAGCTCCACGCACTCACTCATCCGTCCATTTGGCTCATAGTTCATGAAGTAAAACCTGCACTTGAAAAGCATGTGGTGGAGGCGCATGTGGAGGAGGAGCATGGGGCGGAGGAGCATGTGGAGGAGGAGCATGTGGAGGGGGAGCATGTGGAGGAGGAGCATGTGGAGGAGGAGAATGTGGAGGAGGAGCATGTGGAGAAGGAAAATGTGGAGGAGGAGCATTTGGAGGAGGAGCATTAGGAGGAGGAGAATGTGGAGGGGGATGCGGGTTCCGCTGACCGCCGGGCTCAACATCCCTTCGACTTTTTTTTTTTTTTTTTTCCCTGGAGTTTTAAGGGGGGGGGACGCAGCGCAGCACCTGGAGGCTGACAACAATGACGGGGACATTCAGAAGCACCACCAAAAGGCGCGTCCAAATAACCGGGGCGTTCTGCAGGAAGACGCCGCTGATGTTGTCCGTGATTGCGTTTTGCAGGCTGTCTATTGCAGACTCGCTCAGCGTTGTAGACAGCACCGCCACCAGCGTGATCACCCACACCTGATCTCCATTCCCTCCCCATTTCAGAGCTTGCTTTCGCCCCCTCGGTTCCCCCCCCCCTCTTCCTCTCCCCCTGCCTTGAGCACGCGCGCGCGCGCGCGCGCGCGTGTGTGTGTGTGTGTGTGTGTGTGTGTGTGTGTGTGTGTGTGTGTGTGTGTGTGTGTGTGTGTGTGTGTACGAGCAAGACTGGATGTATCCCGCCTCTCTTCCCCCCCCCCTCGACCCCCCCGTCCCAACAAATAAACCCACACACACACACACACACACACACACACACACACACACACACACACACACACACACACACACACACACACACACGCACGCACGCACGCATGCACGCGCGCGCGCGTGCACACACACACACACACACACACACACACACACACACACACATACACACACACACATGCAGTCGCACACACCTTGCGGCCGCCAGCATCCAGAAGGTAGAAGAGGACTGTGTTGCCGTAGTCATCAACTCCGGAAGGTATCCACAGGCCCGACCAGGCCGCCAGGTAGCCTCCAAACGCAAACAGAAAAACCACAACTGTGATTTGGATGGCGCCCAGCAGGGCCCCCATGCGCAGCACCCAGTTCGTCTTGGAGGCCAAGCAGCGCTGCCACACTGCCTCACTGCCCCCCCACCGCACTCCTGCAAAGGATTAGCCTCTTCTGACTTCACCTCCCACAAGGAGCCTCTCCCTCTTGCCTGCTGTCCTTCATGCCTGCTGTCCGTGTAACCATAGGCATGTGCGCAGACACGCACAGAGGCACCCAACCCAACAAGCACACACACACACACACACACACACACACACACACACACACACACACACACACACACACAAACACACACACACACACACACACACACACACACACACACACACACACACACACACACACACACACACTCAGACACACACATAGGCGCGCACAGACAGACACCCGGACACACCCTAGACCCAAAAGAACGTACACACGCACACAGGCATACACACCCATGGAGTGTGGAAATGCAGTTGCACGTGCCCATGCAAGCCCACAAATAGAGTCATCCCACGCTCGCTGTTGCACAAACCCCGAGCACGGCGCACATGCTCGGGCGTGCCAACACACACACACACACACACACACACACACACACACACACACACACACACACACACACACACACACACAGACCACGTGCCAGCACATCCACATCTACAAACATACAATCACCAACACCCATGCCACATACATGAGCTAAGCATGGAGATGGGTGGGGTGAAAGCATCGTCCTCCTTCCCAAGCAAATCCCTTCCGCCATTGCACGTGCCCCTGCCGCTTGTCAGTTTAAGGGCAACTCACCTGAAAACTGAAGAGGAGATGAGGGAGACCGGCATGACTAGAATAGCGGAGTAGCCGCTGTAGTTGGGGCCCAAGTCGACTTTGGGAACGCCCTCGATCTCAATGTAGGGGAGCGGATGCGGCAAGGGGCCCCGAAAGTTGATGGCGGTGTAGATGATCAGTATCAGAAGGACCAGCAAGCTGGTCCCCGCCTGCCTTCCCCCACCCACAACAAGTTTTGGAGGCAACGGTGCGAGCACAAGGAAGGGGGAATTCAAATTGCCTCCTCCCTTGTACATTTCCTCCACCCCCCTTAGGCACAGCCCCCCCCCCCCCCACACACACACACATACAAGACACGCAGGCACGCTCAGGCACGGACGCGCAACGGGTTCCCTATCTTGCAGAATTCCACCAGAAAGAAGAGGGGGCGGGGCGAGAGGTGCACCGCCAGCAGATGCTCCCACCTGAACAAGGGAACCGCCACTGGTCTGTTATAATGGAGGCGTACAGGCCGCCATACGCAGTGCAAAGGGCAAAACAACAAAAAGGCGAAAGAGAAAAGGGCAAAAGCCCCCTGACAAAAGCCCCCTGACATTGGTCGGTTATAATGGGGGCGAACAAGCTGGCATAGGGTGTGTAAAGGGCAAAACGGGCAAAATCAATAGGGCCAACGCACCTGCCACTGGTCGGTTATGATGGAGGCGTACAGGCCACCATACGCCGTGTACAGCGAGGACACAATGCCGATGAGGACCACTATGGGCACCCGCGTGGTGCCGATGACGTCTTCAAAGAGGTCCCCCACGGCCGTGTACTCTGCCGTCATGGCCACCCCCATGTTGAACAGCATCAGGATGCTGATCCAGAGCTGCATGGGCCGCCCAAAGCGCTGCAAGAAGAGCCTCCCCAGCCTTTGATCCGTGCCTTAGGGGAGGTCCTGCCATCCTCTTATTCCACAGAGGGGGTCCTAACAATCTAATAATATGGCATAGCGGAGGTCCTAACAATCTAATAATATGGCATAGACGGGGTCCTAACAATCTAATAATATGGCATAGCGGAGGTCCTAACAATCTAATAATATGCCATAGCGGAGGTCCTAACAATCTAATAATATGCCATAGCGGAGGTCCTAACAATCTCATATGCCATAGAGGGGGGCCTGACAACTTCACATACCATAGAGGTGCTCCTGCCAATGTTACATGCCTTGGAGGCTTCCCAGCCATAGATGGCATGTGAGCTGTACCAAATTGCCCCGGACCAAAATGTAAAATGTGTCGTTTTCCGTCTGGTATTTTGCTTTGGTCTGGCTTCCACAGCCTCTTCCATCGTGATTCATTCTGCTTTGTGTTGCTCCGCATTGGTCTGGTTTGGGTCAGTATGCAGTTGCATCCTCATCTTGCTTTGATTTGCTTTAGTCTGGTTGCTTGTGTGTGTGTGTGTGTGTGTGTGTGTGTGTGTGTGTGTGTGTGTGTGTGTGTGAGGGTGTGTGTGTGTGTGTGTGTGTTTGTGTGTGTGTGTGTGTGTGTGTGTGTGTGTGTGTGTGTGTGTGTGTGTGTGTGTGTGTGTGTGTGTTTATTTTCACTTTCTACCTTCCATCCCATCTTGGTCTGTTGGGTTCTGCTCCCCCCCCCCTAGCGTGGTGACGCTGTCCAACAGGAACAGTTCACCCCTAGCGTGGTGATGCCAAGGTGTCAACACTGGTTACTGCCAGGACCAGTCCTCAGGGTGCTGACCCCCTGAGTCACCTCCCCCCCCCGGGGGGGGGGTACTGACTGTCAAGAAAAGTCTCTAGGGTACTGACTGCCAAGAAAAGTCGCCAGGGCGCTGACGGCCTTAAGCAGTCCCCGGCGTGCTGCCCGCCAGGCATCGGAAACGAACCAAGAACCGATTTAAAGAGATTGCAGGATCCAAGAGTGCATCAGGGCCAGGTACAAGTTGCGATGACTGTGCATGTGTCATGAGTGTACTGGGAAGGAGCACACCTGAAGCACGTAGCCTGAGAAGGACAAGACAGCTGGCATTTCACGCACGATGGTTCCTAGGAAGCCCTGGATCAGGATAGGCAAGCCCGCAGAGATGGAGTACATCATCATGCCCACCCAGCCTGCCACCCCACATGAATGCAGATCCTCGTCAACAATGGATGGCTGACCCAATCCCCTCCCCCCCCCCCCCACCAACACACACACGCGCGCACACACACACTCTGTCTCTCCCCCCCCCCCTCCCTCTCTCTCTCTCTCTCACACACTCTCCCCCCCCCTCTCTCTCTCTCACTCTCTCTCTATCTCACTCACTCTCTCTCTCTCTCTCTCTCTCTCTCTCTCTCTCTCTCTCTCTCTCTCTCTCTCTCTCTCTCTCTCTCTCTCTCTCTCTCTGACACACACACACACACTCACACACACACACATACTCTCTCCCCCCCCCTACTCTCCCTCTCATGCATGTGCGCGAGAGCCTTCTACCGCAGCTGGGGATGGGCTTGCTGGCCCACTCCCATCTCTCCTCTGGAATACATTCCTAACCAACCCTGACCCTCCACCTCCCTATCTCTCTTGCCCCCTCTTTTCCCGCCACAGCCCATTTCTGTTCTCTTCCGTTAACTCGACTGTCTTGCCCCCTTCTCCCTTTACCCACCCCCCGTTTGGCCCCCCACTTTCCCCCAAAATCCTCTCTCCGTGCATCCATGCCTGACGATGCGTGTGCTCTTGTGTGTGCGCGGACGTGGGGGTGTGTGTGTTGGGGGGGGGGAGGTGGATGTGATGGATGCGTGCCATACGCCCACATGTGCATGCACAGCATGTTGTGCATGGGGATGCAGGCATGTGTATTCATGGCTGCGGGCATAAGCACGTGCGTATGGGTGTGCATGTATGTGTAGGTGCGTGCGGCTGACCGTGCGTGTTTATGTGTGTGTGTGTGTGTGTGAGAGAGAGAGAGAGAGAGAGTGTGTGTGTGTGTGTGTGTGTGTGTGTGTGTGTGTGAGAGAGAGAGAGAGAGAGAGAGAGAGAGAGTATGTGTGTGTGTGTGTGTGTGTGTGCGTGTGTGTGTGTGTGTGTGTGTGTGTGTGTGTGAGTGTGTGTGTGTGTGTGTGTGTGGAGAGAGAGAGAGAGAGAGAGAGAGAGAGAGAGAGAGAGAGAGAGAGAGAGAGAGAGAGAGAGAGAGAGAAAGAGAGTGTGAGTGTGGGTGTCCGCATGCAGGCACAAAGCCACTACAAAGCCCTAGACGAGTGAGCCAAGGATGGGGTCACTCACACCGACCGGCAAAACAACCAGCACTGGCACAGAAATGACAAGGACCCTGCCACCACTACCCTTATGGCTTGGCCTGCCTTGCAGATATGATATGACCCTGGCACAGTCCCTCTTGGAATTGCATTTCTGGTGCTCTTTACCGATATACACACTGATTGGCAACGTATGGACTTGAAGCTGAAGCAGCATAATAGTGCAAAAACGAGGGATGGGAGCCCGTGTGTAGGGATTCGTGAAGTGGATTGAGGACCATGACCACCTGCAATTAAACCATAGCTGGGAGGCGAGAAGAGAGCCCAAGACCCCATGGCAGCTGCATAGAAAGACCACGCAATCCGAAATGTGCCAAAGCTGTCTCTGGCTGTTAGGAAAAACTCTACGGTGTCTTTCTTGCCCTGCTTTACAAGGCGATCCCACGCCACGTAAGCTGCCATGGCGCCAAAAGCCACGACAACGATTGACCCGATGACATAGGTCCAGATCACCAGCGCGTCTGCCATGCTCCGGGGCCAGGATAAATGTCTAGGTATTGCAAATATTCAGAAAAACGGGACGGCAGTCTGCTGTACGATACACCTGCAGAAGACGGCGTGACGGCAAAAGAAGGTCAGTAAAGTAACTTGTTTGGTGCGGAGACTCGTTTACATAGTTCAAAGAAACTAATAGCAGTGTTTTAGACTTATGAAATTTCAAATTTATAAGTAGCACTCTGAGCAAGCTTATGCAGGACGGGGCCTGTTGAACATGCGGATCGATACTATGCTACTAGCATCTTTTATGCTCCAAACCCCGGAAACCCACCAGAACTAGCTTTACGTGCGTTTCATTACTGTTTCAAACTAATTCATCGGCTGAATAATATAAGTTCAAGGACTGAGCCTGACTTTTAGGTATCGAGCAGCTCGTCGGCACAAGAATGCACACAACATCACCGACCTTTCAAGAAATAAAGAAGTTCAATAATGGTTATTTCCTAATGATCGTTCCGTATTAGCATGGCGACGAACGAGCCCTTTGCACAAAGCCGCAGCCCCCAAAATGTATTTGTGTGATCCATCCCAACCCTGTGGTACAGTGACGGTACGACGCAGTGCGTACGGACCCATCTCCCTTCTTCTAGTGCGGACGGACCCAACTCCTCTCAGTCAATCCAAACATCCCCCCCGGGCCCCCCCCCCCTTCCTCTCCCATTTACTTTGCCTCACCCTCTCCCACCAATTCCCCATGTTTCCTTCCTACTTTTTTCTTCTCCCCCCCCCCCCCGCCTCCTTTTCTTGTCCTCCTCATCTTTTCTGTTTTTGACTGTGACTTAAAATTTGCCCCGTCTGTATAATTTTTCACCTGCGGCCATTATAAGATAAACACGTGACTATTCGGGCATTGGGGGCCTGAGACTGCTATATTTCACTTTTACCTCGCTTCACTCTTTATTCTAAATATCGCCGTTCTTCAGCAATTAATGTGAAAGTGAAGCATATCCTATCCGCACAACCTGTATCCTACGTACTGCAATTGCCTTGATTTGCACATGTACTGGCCCTATGTAAGACCATTAAGCTATACATGTATAATTTCAGGCTTTATTTTCATTGGGCATGGAATGCTCCCCCCTCCCTCCCTCCCCCCTCTCTCCGGATCCCCCCCCCTCTCTCACACACACACTCTCTCTCTCTCTCTCTCTCTCTCTCTCTCTCTCTCTCTCTCTCTCTCTCTCTCTCTCTCTCTCTCTCTCTCTCTCTCTCTCTCTCTCTCTCTCTCTGTTGAGTTGTGAACATACATTATAGAATGCCTTGTGCTTTAGGTGATCTTCAAATTTACATTATTAGGATACGGGTCCACTATCCACATAAGGTACCTCAAGACACGTTCGGATGAGGTCTATTTCGAACATAAGGTACAATCTGATTTAGATTACGCGTTAGTGTGAAAGGACTATTAAAGCTGCGATCACCGCATAGTCGAGCAACTGGTTTGGAAAGATACTGGGCACATAAGGATGCCAGTCTTGTTCATGCAGTTGCATGTGTCTAAAGAGCACACAGTCGTCAAGGACGGTAGCTGGAGTGGCACGAACTTACGACCTGTCTGCTTGCTTACAGGTGATGCCGAATGCCCATAACCTAACAGGTTATGGGCCCACCCAACTCTGGGTGCTGAGGACAAGCCGATATGTGGTTTTTGGGCAAGGCACTGGTGGCCAGCGGACACTACACAAGTCTACTCCAGTCCCAAAGGGAGTTTGTACCCCGCCTTCATGTCGCAGTATATGCTTCAGAATCCATTCGAATTGATTCTGAAATGCCGGTTGGAAGGGCACGAGGCGGAAGACCACCTTGGGATGGAGGAGTGAAATTTTGAGTGCATATGGGAGGTTGTGTATGATTTGGGATCTGAAATTGTGAGTGTGTGGCTCAATGAGTTGAGAGAGGAAGTGATGCTCCTGTGTTACAGTAAGTGTACTGGTTGAGAGGTGAACCAATAGAAAGGCTTCTTTTTAAGTCTGCACCCTCTTAAGGCTGGAGATCAAGGGGGTCAGATTAACAAAAGTAGTTATGAATGACCTCTAACCACTGACAGCAAGTGTGATACTCAGCGGGAAGAAGTGGGTGGACCCTAGGGAGCCCCCATCCAGGTATTGGTAGACACCATGAGCAACAGTACAGGTACTGCAGCATGGGGATGGGCTTACATATGTGTTGTATGTGTAAGCGTGTGTAACGATGTCCATGAGCTGGGGCTTGAAAGACATTGATTGTGTATATGTAAACAGCCAGGAGTTGGTGCAATATGGTGGTAAGGGACTTTTGGTTCCCCAGTCCACTGAGCACATTCTTATTGTGGTTTGCGCTGCTACTCGCTGATGGCTAGTCCCTAATGTTAAGGGTGAGAAAGGCTGATCAGGTGTCGCGTTCGGACTCGCTGATGGCTAGTCCCTAATGTTGAGGGTGAGAAAGGCTGATCAGGTGTCGCGTTCGGACTCGCTGATGGCTAGTCCCTAATGTTGAGGGTGAGAAATGCTAAATCGGGAGTCGTGTGCCTCATTGAACTGTCGTGCACTTGCGGAGTCAAGACCTCTTATCGGAACTGCTGTGTAATCAATGTCATGACTTGTCTTATGTGCCTGGCATTCCTTCCATGTTTTCCAGAGTGTGAAACTAGACATTGACTGGTTGTGTCTGGTCAATGATGTGTAGTCAATGCGATGTGTGGCTGATGTTGTGTGGCCAACGTGGTTTTCAAACCTTGAGTGGTCTTACATAGGGTCATATATGGGTCCAGTGTGGCTTGTGAGACCTCTCTATGTGTGTCTGTGTATGTGGTGTTGTGAAAATCCCTAAGGTATGCTGAGGTTTTTTTTGACTTGGTGTTGAAAGTTTTTGGGTTGACCAGGAGTGAGTTGTGGGTACCAGAAGATTACAATTTTATCGTTGCGCAATGCATGCGCTTCACACCCTGACCTACAGTCTGGCATGGACCATAGAGTAATTGACCCAGAATGTTTAAGGGGATATACATCAATGACCTGGTGTTGAAAGTTTTTGGGCTGACCAAGAGTGAGTTGTGGGTACCACAAGATTACAATTGTATCGTTGCGCAATGCATGCGCTTCACGCCCTGACCTACAGTCTGGCATGGACCATAGGGTAATTGACCTAGAATGTTTAAGGTGATATACATGAATGACCTGGTGTTGAAAGGTTTTGGGCTGACCAGGAGTGAGTTGTGGGTACCAGAAGATTACAATTTTATCGTTGCAATGCATGGTAGTTGACCCAGAATGTTTAAGGTGATATACATGAATGACTCTAGGAATGCAAAGAGGGGTAGAAATAGCTGCAAGTTAGTCTTAATCCATGGTGCGGGCTACACAAAGGATATGAGTGTTAGATGGGCCAAATTATGAACACCAAAAATTGCTAACATGCATGTGTAAAGCTAATTCTGATATTGACATGGAAAAGAATTGGTTTCTGAGGACAATGAATTAATTTGAAGAGTTTTGGGTTAATCTGTGACATAATGTGGTCAGGGGAAGCTCATCAGTTATCGTTGCGCGCGTGCGCGCGTTGCGTTTTTCGCGCATTTGGATGTTGAGTAGCCTAATGTCTAGTAGTGATGATGAAGAGGATCTATTGTGCTCAACATGAGGTTACTGATAGGTACCTGTGATGACCCTAGCTCCTCAAGCAGAGGATGGTGATATTTGACCCAACACACGTAAGCGTTGGTGACTTTGTAAGTCATGTGTATTGTTGCAGCAACGCCCTTAGAGACTGATCATAGTACTGATGGTGTATAGATAAGACTTTTTTAAGGGTTATGTGTATAAATAGGGTAGAGGTGAGCTACCATCATTGTGACCAATACAAGTGAGCTTTGGGAGGTAGAATTGTCAGTTACAGACAATTTAATCCTAAGGCCTTGATGCATCGGTGCACCCTCACGTTAGAAAGCTAGACCGGGATAGCCAGTAAAATCAATGAAAGCTAGAGAGAGTTCTTACAGATAGCCACAGAGCCAAGTTTGGGAGTTGTGGCCATATGTGAGAAATCTTGAAAAATTCCAGATGAAAGTCGTTGATATCCAGACTCTAGGTTATATAACATGAAACATAGTTGTTAGATGCGTTTTTGAGTGCAGGTCGTTTGTAACGGTGTCTGTTTAGTCTTGATGCTTCAAATACTTAACCAAATAAAAGTATAGAGGTTGGAGAAATATAATTTGATCGACGGACCGTGAAACATGTAATAGCACTTCCAGGGGAAGCAATGTGAGTTAGGGCAAGACAACTTGAAAGTACTCAAGCAGTAAGTCCTGGGTCATGTTGGTTGTGCAAGTATTGGCCTCCATATGGTGATAGAAAGGGAACTCACACAGGAAATCACGGTCGCAACTAGTTTCGATGTCGCGCCGCGGACTAAAGGGTCAGTTGAAATGTATGGGGGGCTTTGAAAGTGAGGGGATGGATTTTGAGTTTACATGTATGTTTAGCTGTCATGATCATCATGACAGGTACGTGTTAAATTCATGTCGTCATTTGAACACGTCGAGGAGACTAGTCTTCAATTGTTGTCAGAGGTATTACTGCGGTATACATGAGTGGTGTCTGTGGACTTAGAATAGCGTTGCAAAACGTTGGAAAGGGTGTGTGTGAGGATGGTCGTGGAGTTGATACTCCAATGTTCAAGGACTTTGTGGCTAGCAGCAGGCTCGAGTCCAAGGATGTGGAGTCAGTAGGGTCAGGCACTCCTGGCCATCGGTATTGTGAGCTTAAAGGGTCACTCCGGTACATTGCCAACACCACCAGATCTGAAATTGCATAGGCAGTTGGTGTGTTGCCAAGGTACAGAATGAGCCCTACCACTTCGCACTGGAGTGAAGCCATTCGAGTGCTGAAGTATCTTAGGGACACCCAAGAGTTAGCTTTAACTCTTCGAGGGAAGGTACCCGAGCGTGAAGGCTTTGTGGATGCCACTAAGCTAGGGAGGCCATAGGAGAGGGACTGGCAGATATCCCCTATGTGGAATCTGCTCACAATGTGGCTGAGTTTATGACCAAACAACTTAACAAGTCCGTGGTGTTAGTCATAGGGATTCACTAGGACTGAGACGATACACATAAAGCATGCAGGCAAGGGGAAGTGTTGAGTTGTGAACATACATTATAGAATGCCTTGTGCTTTAGGTGATCTTCAAATTTACATTATTAGGATACGGGTCCACTATCCACATAAGGTACCTCAAGACACGTTCGGATGAGGTCTATTTCGAACATAAGGTACAATCTGATTTAGATTACGCGTTAGTGTGAAAGGACTATTAAAGCTGCGATCACCGCATAGTCGAGCAACTGGTTTGGAAAGATACTGGGCACATAAGGATGCCAGTCTTGTTCATGCAGTTGCATGTGTCTAAAGAGCACATAGTCGTCAAGGACGGTAGCTGGAGTGGCACGAACTTACGACCTGTCTGCTTGCTTACAGGTGATGCCGAATGCCCATAACCTAACACACTCTCTCTCTCTCTCTCTCTCTCTCTCTCTCTCTCTCTCTCTCTCTCTCTCTCTCTCTCTCTCCTCTCTCTCTCTCTCTCTCTCTCTCTCTCTCTCTCTCTCTCTCTCTCTCTCTCTCTCTCTCTCTCTCTCTCTCTCTCTCTCTCTCTCTCTCTCTCTCTCTCTCTCTCTCTCTCTCTCTCTCTCTCTCTCGCCCAATCCCCCGGGCCGCCCAGAGGGGGGGGGTGTGAGGGGGACAGCGCCCGCAAGAGCACGATTCATTTCCTCTCCCCTCCATATATTTGGTGCAGATTATGTGCATGTCAACGAGTAATTAATAGTGCTAGGTCACATCGGGTCATACCGGTTGCTGTCTTGCATGGACTGGTAAGCGTTTCATGTAGGTGATTGCACCATGAGTACACTAATAGTACGTTACATTACTGCAATGAACAGGACCCCAAGCATCCTGCATGCTGTGTGTATGAGGACCCTTGAAAAACGTATGACTTCATCCATGGGACAGGGTCGCGAGCTCCCCGTGGCTGGCCCCCAACCCCCACCCCTCCACGGGCCAGGACCTGGATGGGGGCAGCCGGCTCTATGCCGTCCTCTCCTTGCCCCCAACTCCCCCTGCCCACGGGAGGCAATTACAAAACAAGCATTTCGCAGCAGGGGCCCAAGGACGAGGACCCCCCCGGGGGGGGGGGGAGGGACGGGGGCAATCTGTCAGAACTCGCAAGGATGGGAGTGGAGAAAGCTGGGGTCTGCTCCAACTAATCAAGGTACATAGCAACCCTGGCGACCAAGACATTCATAATTAAACAAGCAAGTCTTACGGCATCGTTGCCGGAGTTACCATCAAGGAAACTCCATCGGTAAAAGTACAGATGGCATACATTTTACTTTTCATTTGAAACCCTCTCTCTTGCCTTTCAGTCAGTTTTAGTCCCTTCTTTACAATGTACCAGATTTGCGGTTCAAGCATACAGAAAGTCTGCACTGTGCATGAAATACGTTGTGGCTGTCTGCACTATGATATAAGAGGCTACAACTTTTAACCAACATAAAAACTGTACATGTCTTAAGCAAGAAACCGTGGTCAGACTTTCCAGTTCTTTGGGTTTTGATATTGTTCTGCTACGAAATGCAAGACAACTACTGTCCTTTTCGGGGTGACGTGCAGCATAAAAAGACTTCCAGAGATGGTGGGTGGACATGCTACGCAATCACTCTGTATACATGTATTTTGTCGCCCCCTCCCCCCCCCCCCCCCCCCCCGGGGGATCTTTTCTGTGTTTGGGAGGGTATGTCGTAGGAAGTTCCTACAAGGAAGCCTTAGGCTCCACGTTTCGTTTGCAACTGCAAATGGTACATGTCTCCTGCCGTTGAAAGGTACCACAGAAAAAATGCAAGGGAGGCTGATTTTGATTTCAGACCAACCACCAGGACAAGGCCATGCCTTCCGCGGTCTAATCACCTCAATCCCATCATTAACCAAAACACGGGAAAACCAACACAACATCAAAGGACAGAAAGGAAAGGTACTCAAAACTTCCAGGAGTGGAAGGTCTGGCTGTCACTTAATCCGTGTCTGCTTGCTTCGTCCTGATTATCATGTAGGCGCTAGTGCGAACAGGTGCAGCCAACAATAGTGGGCATGCACTCCGCAATGGTGCAACCAATACGCAAAGGTCCGATGACATTGTCCTGAACACTTGAATTGCCCCAGTACCAAGCTTTCGGACTCCACGGCCAACCCCACCTCACATCGAAACCCTTCCTCCACCAACTATGGACCTGATGCATGCAATGGCATGCAGCCATGGCACGACTCCCCGCTAAATAGAGCTATACCAGAAAGCCAGTTATCTCACGTCACTCATTATACTCTCTCCGTAAGAATGAGTCGTGGAGGCTAGTGCCCAACAACCTGCAGAAGTTCCCACCCCAGCATGCCGGGGAATACTTGCCTTCAGTGCAGAAGCTACATTGACACCAGTACTAAGCCCCTGACTTCAGCACCCCTCGAGCTACCGTCCAAAATTCTCTGTCACGCTTCAGGTTCGCAATTTAGAGCACGAAATGTGGCAAGTGACTCAGGACACAGCGATGTGACACCACACGGCACAACGCTTTGACAAGTACAAATTTTTCAAGACCCGGAACGGCCACACCTAATTGCGTACCACTGCTATGAGCCACAACTACTTTCGCAGCAAGACGACAAAATATCTTGGCACATTCCACATAACCTGCCTCTGTGGAAGGATGAGCATAAGGTTGTAGGGACCATAGCTACAAAGGTCTCGCTTCGTGACACTTCTAGATGCACTACACAATCTTTGCCACACCTGAGGACCACTTCAAATCATAGCACACAGGTGTCTGTAACCCCAAACCACCATTTTATCCCAGTTTTCCGCAGATGGGAAAGAAGTCCAATTTGCAAGTACCATTAGAGATGTACACTTCCCCACTCACCTCCTCCTCCAAACCCCCTCCCAACTTCTCTCTCCCTCTCTTCCCCCCGTCCCGCTCTCTCTCCCCCTCTCCTTCCCCCCTCCTCCCCAACCCCTCCTCTTCCTCCCTCCCCCCCCCACACATACACCCCGCGTGCGCCCGCGCGCGCACGCACACACACACACACACACCCACACACACACCCACACACACACATACACACACACACACACACACACACACACACACACACATGCGCGCACTCGCATAGATGCCACCCTCCCATCCATGGGGCATCCACACACAAAGACTTATACGATCTCGATGCAAGTAGACAACCTTTCCCAGTGCACCCGATGAGCAAATCTCAGAACTTGTTCCGTAACGAGCTGAAATCATCTGAGATCTGCTGACGATGAGGTCGGACCACAGAAGACAAATTTTGCAACTCCATGCACCCCACGCTGTGGGATGGCTGGGCCGCTTTTAGGGTGTACGGCATCAACTTACCAAGTTTTCAACCCTTGCAACTAAACATTTCAAGAAACCCAGATTCAAACTGCTTTGTGTAATGTCCAGCATGTCAGCAGTGCAAAACCTAGTACTATGGATAAATTCCACAAAGGACGCCAGGTTCATTCAGCTACAAATGCCACACAGCACACCAAGACCATTCAGTATACCACTGCCCATTTTTGTTATCTAGGCTCAGCAGTAATCACTACGTAAATAAAACTAACCCAAGGTAAGTTGCAGCCACTCACATCTCACTCTTAAACAAGAAAACCCACATCCTGTTCATGTTCTTTAGAAGCGCAACATCTGTTGTTGAACACAATGAAGTGCAACAGCACTACTGGCATGCGGCTGCATGTTTTCGGACGAGGGCTCCCCTGCCCTTTCCACACTGTGATCACTCCACCCTTGCCTCCTTACACAGCACATGAGTACCATGGAATCCACAAAAATGGACAGTTTAAAAAATTTCCACCTCACGGTGACCTAGAATATCAATTGCCTGAGACATTCATCAAAATGTCATGTCAGCAGCATCTGGAAGACCAGAGGAGAAAGCTGCCTCATTAGAATATGGGTTCTTGCTTGGGGACTTTGTCCGTGCAAGATTGTCCAGAAGTGCTGTGACTTCACCAGCATCATTAACATAGAACGGAGCATGGCTTGGCTTTTGACCCACTGTGCATGCAAACACCTGCAGGCGACACAAGATCAGTACACAAGGATGGATGGACGCATGCAGGGATGTTGCCCATCCATGCACAACCATCAATATACTACTCCATCTGAATGACACGCTGTCGCGATACCCACTGGCCACTGCACTCACAAAACTTTCCTGAAAACATGTGGAGTAGCATTGAATGTCATAAACACTTCATTCAGACACAATTTTCCAACCCAGTATTCTGAATTATGGGATACTGTCCCCGCATAATCAATTTAACAAGCTCACTGTTCATACATGGATGGAGAAGGGTTGACACGAACCAATCAAAAAGATCTACAAGCAGAACTGTAGGGATTGAACGCTAGAGGAATGACATGGCTATGCAGTTTTCTCAATAACAGAAACAGTCTAGTGCTTGGATTGCCACTTACAGATGACGGGGCATTAGCGGCCGTTCTCGTATGCTCGATGGCCTGGAACATGTCTTCGTCTGAGCGATCATCACCGATGCAGAGGACAAAGTCGGGCGAACGTCCTGACCGTGAGAGCTCCTGCAGGATGCGCTCCACAGCGCCTCCTTTGCTCACACCTTGAGGCTTCACCTCCACAATTGCATTGCCGGCAACTACTTCCACTGCTTCATTCGACAGCACACCTTCCAGGTGATCTTGGAGTTCTTTGGCCTGCGCAAAGAAGATGTTCAATAAAACTCTAGGTTGACAGAAGGCATTAATACCCAGGGAAGATGACAAACGATGATTGTTATGCAATACATCTCGATTGAAGCCGCCAACATGTTCAGGTCCTCCAACCAGGCAAAATGCACAGCGGCAATCTGGAACATGGACTGCATCCAGCACAACTGGTGCCGAAACATAGTTCACAGCAAGAAGCGTAACAAATTGGAGGGCGTTGATAAATAGGAAGTGATCCCACTCTGAAACTACACAAGGATCTAAGAGACGAATACAGGAACGCCAGACAAAGCCCACTTACGGCCCACGCAACTGGTCCCACAGATTCTTCCCCTCCAAACATCTGCGCACCCCGCAGAATACAACTATCTAGGGAAATGGACAAAACAAATATCTTGGGATTTATGCAAAATTACCTGCCAATGCCCAAAGTCTGGATCTGCCGCACCATAGTGCCAAACAAGAGCACTGTCTTTTGCTTCAATGTTTGAGCCATCAGTGGACTCTGTGTAGACCTCCAAGATGGGTAGAACCATTTCTTTCCAGGCTGCCCCGTCAGCATCTCCAAAGGCCTCCCAGTGTTTTGATCCTGCCATCCTCAAGTAGAACCCATGTTCTGCAGCTAACCCGAGTCCCACCTGCATTGCAACAAGGACATCAACCACCAAAAGGGTAACAATTGGGATCAACTGCAACTTGAACCAGATCCTCATGTTGAACAAGGGTACGTCCCACGTATTTATGAACAATTGCAATTCTTATCAACATGCCCAACACCCACCCACCCTCATCCACATGCTACTGGTACAATCCACTGGCCAATCGTAGCACCCATTCATCTGCCACATGAAGCAGTTGATGGGACACAGTTGCCCAAACAGCACCAGCCCCAGTACGAGGAAGAGCAGGGAAATCTGTAAGTTCTATATGTACTTTTGACAACCAAATTCAGCCACAGTTGCACCTGAAGATGACATCGAACGAAAAGACGGCTTCAATGGCGCAGTCATGTATCTAACTAATTATCAATATGATCAAATAACAAAGGAAACCAAACTGCCCATTTGTATTATCAGTTATACGGTGAAGAAAGCCCCAACTCTCTGCCATTCAAACAAACCAGTAGAAAATTAGCATAGCGGAAGCCGATAAACAGTGCACTTCCTTTCTTTGATATACAACGCCCATAGGCATGACAGGCATGTATTGAAGGAAAGTGGGCGTTCCCTTTAAAATTTTGGAAAGGCGGAAAAGAAAGGGAGGCTGACACTGCAACAACCCCTCGAGCATAAGCAAGATGTCCCAACAAGTCAAGCACATGTTTGTAGCGACAGAGGGACTGCAAGTTGTTACCACTGAGTCCAAGCAGTCCTCCAAATCTGTTCGGCCGCGTCCGGAAATGATGAACACAGTGTTACGTTCATCCTGGCACAAAGTGCTGAGGGCTTCTAGAACCCTTGTTGCCGGCCTGTGATCTCCATTGCTAGTTGCTTGCAGAGTGCCATCATAATCGAGCAAGAAAAGGCGTCGCTTTGAGCTGCAGGAATACAGGAAATTAAGGGACCCAGTACAACTTTCAGACTCATAGATGTGACAAAATATGGCAGATTCCAGCCAAATGATCCCATTCTGCAAACTACCAGGTTAACCTGGCACAGTGACTGCAAATTATGTACAAAAATTACGACACCACTTCACACTGCACTGGCACTTGTGTTGCACTTACATGACAAAAGCTTTTCTCTACCAGTCACTGCTCATGTCAAGATTGCAGCGCATCCCAAGCACTTCATCTATTAACTTTTATGTCGTGAAAACAACATACCTATGGTAAGATGCAAGAAGAGTGGCAGGATCCAGCTTCCGGAAATTTTCACCCAAGGCAACAAGGCGGAAGGTGTCAAGAGCAAGCCCCAATCCATATGTCTTCAGCTTCATATGGTCTTTGGTGAACTTCTTCAGGTCTGCCACAAACGACTGCTCTCCAACCCCACACATAGCTCAAAATCCCTACAGTAGAATATAGGTGGAGGACCACAGGTACAACAAAATATATACTGATAAATCGATGCCCTCAAGCCAGTGGTGCCGGCAGTAGAGGGTAAGCCATACCAATGAGTTGAGCAGTACATAGCGTATGCTAATTACCTGAGCCCAAAAGCCAACTGTGTGATGGCTAACGTAGCGCCAGTGCTTAGCATGACGGTCATGGCGTTGCCTTGCATCCAGCTTGATAGCAGAATATATGGCATCAGCCACATTTTCAATGGACCAGGGATTCACACGGATGGCGCCACTGAGAGATGGCGAACAACCCACAAACTCTGACACTACAAGCATGGAGTTCTTGTCTTCATCCGCAATATCCTGCACGATCACTCATGTCAGGCACCCGCGTACAAATGGACTGGCATCCTCTTCCTTCAACCTCTAATTGCAGGGTTGCATGTGCACTGCTCATTCCCATGGTTTTGACCGCCACCCCCCCCTTTGCCCCACCCGAGAAAGAAAGCAAGGGTAAGCAATGGAAACACTGTTGCTGCAATAGCAATACGACCTTAAAGTCTTGGATATCAGACATCCAGCGTCCTATCTTAGGAGTCATAGATGTGCATGATGATTCACAGCCACGGGCCCTCGATACGCACCGGCACTCCTTGTCGACAGACAATATACTCGTAAGGTACAAGATTCATCCCATCACGAGTTGCTGTCACGACTGCAACGTCTGCAATGCTGTACATTGCAATCTTCTCATGCAAAGGCACAGATCGGGTGAAAAGAACAACGGGCTTATATCCATCGTGGCCATGCTTAGCATTGATCCGGGTGACCAGCTCATTGATGTAATCATGCAACTCTTGGATGTCACGGCCAGATGATCTGCACATCCAATCCCACAGGATCTGGTGAAGTAAGCTATGACTTGAAACTGATGTCCGAGCGCCCTGAGTTAAAAGGAATCCAAAATATTGGGAAAGAAAGAGCAAACTATCATGCAGAACTCAATCCAGCCTGTTCAAGCAACTAAGTAGAAGTATTCCGATGAAGACGCACTAATTGGCAGCCAGAATGTTCTGTAAAAGGGATTCTAAAAAAATCATGTTCATACCCTGGTAGAACTTCCGAGCCTAAGGAAAAATAAAGAAAGCACTGCACAGGTGACAGATTTGCTGCCAATCCATCAATCAGGGAATGACTCACACAACAATCGCTACAAATCCTCATCCAAGAAGATTACTGGTACACCTGATTACATTGCCATTCTGTCCGGCTTTGGTATGTGGTAAATGCGTGGTAATGCACATTCACCTGGGAGCATTTGTGACCTGCAAGAGGGTCAATTTTCCCCGCCATTCAGGATGGTGGTCGAGGACGCGCTCGACTGCTTGAATTTTCAGTTCAATGCCCTTGAACACATCCATGTCATCGACTCCAATCAACACTGTCTGATCACGATACTGCACACCCAGCCACCAAGCCATCAGCTGTCACAAAAACTCAACATGATGCTTCAATCTGGAGTTCATTAAATTTAACACATCCATGTCAATGACCACAGTCGATACTGTCCGATCGCGCTGCTGCAGACCCCACCAACAAAGTCATCAAGCATTACAATTGACATTTTATGGTCTCACTCAAGTCCCACCAGGAAATATTAGTCATTGCAGGCCTCATCCATGGACGGCAGACATCTTTAAAGAACACATAGACTTAGCCCTGAACCCCCCGACAATAATTTTAAAAAGCATAGGTGCCCATCTAACCATGGCTGATGATCAGGGCTTAGACATAAAGCACTATACCCTTCCTCTGTAAAGGTAAACTAAACTCAGAGTCACCCCACAGCCCTAGGATCCGGGTAAAACAGGACGCACGTCAGATAACAGCTCCCCTCGGCGCCAGATTGTATCATTCCACGAAAAGCCAGACAAAAAGCGTTCGGGCTTGACCCCAGTCGGCATGATCTTCACACCAACATTGCGCCCATAATACTCCAACATCAAGGAGCCTCGGGAGGTAACATGCTCGAGGCCCAGCATTCGTGTGCAGCAAGACAGAAAATGCCTTGCATAGTCAAAAGTATGAAAACCTGCACAGCAGTCCAACGTTGGAGGTATCTTTCCTGGGAGAAAGACAGGCTAGTACCCCAGACAGGTTTGGAGGATGCCTTGAAAAACAAACAGCAACTATGTGTTGCGATAAAAAGTTGACACACACAAGAAGATGACACACAGAGCATGAGGAATGGAAACATAGAAACAAACATATGGAAGACACATTTAATTGACCAATCCTTGCCATTGACATTTAAACTTGATCCTGACATGACGATTGCACTATTGCAAATGTGAGGGGTCCACCCACCAATGAGATCTGCATTTAACATGCTCCGCAGCAATTCCTCTCTCTTAGGGAATGTTCGAAAAATCTCAGATGACGGAAATGGTGAGTGCAAGAAGAGTCCAATTGGTATTCGGTGAAACCGTTTTCGGGTGAGGGACGGCAGCACAAGGAGATGGTAATCATGAATCCAAATCAAATCCTCTTGAGAAGTCAGCACCTCTGTCATCTTGTCCAAGAAAGCCTTGCAGACACACACCCCACGCCACAATCAGACTTCAAAACTGGGCCAATTTCGTTCTGAGTCACAGTGGAAATCTGAGCAGGTCTCCGCCTTTATCGCATAGAACATGAACCAGTTGTGAGCAACACCACACTACACAAGTCTTAAGCATAATATAGTGGACTCACCTTATTGGCTTTGACATAGGCCTGCCACAAATCCGCATCGAATCTCCCACTGCTTTGTGGCGACAAGGGCAATAGATAATGAAACAAAGGCCACAGTTGCTGTTTACAGAAGCCTGCAGGAACACCCGCACTCAAAACTCAAAGCCATGGCCCACAGGATACGAAGACAGAGGATAAAAGTGCCACTCTACTTACATCCTGCTCACACTGCACTAGCTCCAGTGGGCTGACTCCTTAAAATTTGACATCCCTCTCCTTCAACAAAACTGCACATGTGTATGCTGTTGCATTCAATCTCGTGTACACACACACACACACACACACACACACACACACACACACACACACACACACACACACACACACGCGCGCGCGCGCGCGCGCGCGCCCACGCATGCCGCATACCCCCCCCCCCCCCAAACACACACACAGACGCGCGCATGAACTGGAGCTGCGTCTAAAACCTTAGACCTTAGAATATTACTAGAGATTTCAGGATGATGGCTCTAACATTAGGTCCTGGACTCCTAAGAACCATCTGTAGGACAGGTATCCGCCAAGACTCCTGACTCACAGTGACAATGACCCCCCGGTTTTTTTTTTTTTTTTTTTTTTGGGGGGGGGGGGGGGGGGGGATGGTAAGTTGCCCTGTAAATCTGCCCCCTCGACACCTGTGATAAGCTGGGTTGCAAAAGCAGCAGGCCCGCCAGACGTCTCATGCACATTTTCAAGCAATCTCTGCCACAAGTATACTGCGTTTCTAAAATGCAAACCACACTTTCCCTGGCTGTGCAAACCCCTAGGAACAAGCATATGTAGCTCAATATTCTGAGATACTCTGATGAGGGATATGTGCAAATACAGACTCCTGGAGGAAGAACAAGAACAAGTCAAAGGGTGAAGCCATGGAGATACTGGTGTTCGTACAGCTGCAGGCAGGACAAAAGCCAATTACCTTTGTAGTACTTCTCTTTCAGCTCGCTTCCAAGAAACACAGGCGCGCAGTTGAAGCTTGTTAGAAGTTCCAGAGCAACCCCCTGTTCAAAACAAGCACGTGAAGTGCCACTCAGTTTCAACGTTGTCACTGATTTGCACAGGCCCCAACCATCAAGTGACAAATGAGTTTTCAGTGATATGACTGCCTCATCACACATGCAGGTTACCAACTCATGCAAATGGATTGCAGTGATCTCAGTAGTAAATTTGTTTGCTGGAGCCTTCGTGTGCGGGAGAATTTTTGCAGTTACATACATCTTGCTCTTGGGGATCAATCTCCACTGGTAGACATCCAACAAAGAAGAATTCCATATCTGCCATATCTCCAGATGCTTCAAGTCCCTCCTGCATGGGAGAAACACATAGCATATCAGCGTGAATCTGCGGATGTTGAGTCATCCTAATAAAATTACAAACTGTTCCCATAACCAACGCGGAACTTGTCCTGTACTTAAAATGGTTATAACATAGTTCCGTGGACAACTCAAGGTGTGCTACCCACATCGGAAGCTGTTTCGTGGAGAGCATATCTGCCCAGTTTGTGCAAGACACATATGTGTGTGGTCTTCCACACTTGAACTATACACTTGCATACAGAGTCCTGTGCGTAGGACGCTGTAAAGTTATATTCTTGACATAATCTTTATGCAAACGCCCCCCACTCATTGACATACCTTTGCTTGGGCAATAAGGGCGTCTTCATCAAACTCGAATGCATAGCCACTACCTTCTGGATCCTTTTTCACCCTTATTGGAAGATGATTTGACACAAACACCATCCTGTGCACACCCGGGAGAAGCGTTGGTTTGCCTGCATGCTTTGTGTGGGCTATAATACCAGCAATTGAAAACCTGACAAAGAATAAGGGTTTTAAAATCAGCTTGGGATCCATCCATGTCAAAAAGGTTTGCGCATCACATCTATTTGCCAACTGGCAACAGAGCAAAGTGTCTGGTTGCAGCAGGGTTGGACAGGATGAAGTCCCTTTTCACATAGCTCAATGACACTGGCTTAAAACAATATTTGAAATCTTAGAGAAACCATCGCAAGCACTGAAACATCAGCGTCTTTAAAAAACGTGCAAGCGTTTGGTATATACTGCCATGACAATCGTCTGCAGCCAGACGAACCTATCCTCAGCTGTAGCAGACCCAATTCCTGTAATTGTGGATTACTGAATCTAAGTTTTGTGCAGACCTGGAAGCTCCTTTGGAATACCCTTCGTCCAAAGATCCTCTTGAACTTTGGCGTTCTCCAGATGTGCCAAAAGATAGCGGCCCCCCCGCTGACAAATCACCGCCACTGTTCCCACCATCTACCAATGCAAGGAGATTCCGATACGATGAACTTGTGCTGGCTTGGCTCCTACGCATTGCAACCCGTCCCCAGTCCCTTTCAAGACTGCTTCGAGTGTGGCTGGTGTAACACGCCACTTGCAACGGCCTATAAGTTTCGCGTTAATACCACTCCTGCTTCGTCACTTTGTGTGTGATGCCAGCCCATAGCGCTTGCGCTAGGGCGAGATAAACACCCGCAATAACAAATGCTGTCGGTACACCAACGAAATGCCGATGAAGGTGATCACTTCGGCTCCAGCCCGATGGCGACAGGCACGATCTGCGCTGGCGGAACTTCCGCGTCATGTCCCGTGATCCACGGGACATGCGGACCCGCATGAAGTAATAAGCTCAAGCTCAGAACAGGGAGGAGGTGGATGAGGCGGTGGAGGAGGAGGAGGAGGAGGAGGCGAGGGAAGAAGAAGAAGAAGAAGAAGAAGGAATTACATCTACCCGGCCCAAAGAGCATGATGAGAGGAGAAACCCAGCACATGGTCTAGCCCAAGCACCGACAGGCAGTGGGCTTCAGAAGCTCCATGACACAAATCCTAAGGAAAAGGACACCCGGACATTCAAACGCATTGCATCAGATACAGTCATGCGAGTTCCATTTCCATGCAGCAAGAGAACAATAAGAAGGAAATCATTAAGACTGTTAAAGCTTCCCAGTCAGCCCCTAAAAGTCCCCCCCCCCCCCCCCGAAATCTGTAGCGTTGTGGGTGTAGACACCGATGACATTGACCCGCCGCAAAGGGGTCGCCGCACTCTAGGTTTCACCAGCAACGGAGGGTCCAGAAGATTGCATAAACAGAAGGAGTTGCTCGACATGTAGACATTCTACGAAGTGAAGTTAACATGACCCTTAAGTATTTAGTGGAGCCGTCAGGCCTTACAATCCGGAAAATTTCAAGTAGTTGTATCCACGAGGGGGTTTGTTTGCGCCGGACCCCCTTGACCCCTTTCAGGCACTTGCAACTTGTGTGTTGTATATGCTGGCCCAACATTTCAATGGACCGGATGCATCGCCCCGACCGGAGTACTGGCCCGTTTAATATAAAAAGTGAAGCCTATCCTAACCGCATACCACAAATCCGTCATGTGGGGACGCGGAATCTAGGGGCCAGATAAGAAAGGGAATAGTGAAAAAACTCCCGATATGTTTAGTGAAGCCTATCCTAGCCATATCCCATAATGCCGGCCTGCGGGTATCGGCCCGTTTCTACATTGCCTAGGAGCGTCTGCCATCAATTGAGGATACCATTTCAAAGCCTATTAAGGGTAATATTGAGTGGTCAAAACTTAGGAAAGTATGTGAAACGGGAGGGGAGGTTGTGCGTGACAGCACTTCCACTTTTTTTTTTTTTTTTTTTTTTTTTTTTTTTTTTTCATGGAACCCTAGTGCGGCTGTGTACGCAGAGTCCAAGGTTGAAATAATTGTGTGGGCTTCTGCCTGTATAGAGCGCAAAGTAGCTCGTAAGGCTCGTGTGAGAATGACTCACACCCGTGTATCTTGTATAGATACAGCCTCTGGCCAGGCTGTTCGGTGGGCGGCTGCTTTGCCGCTCCGATTCCATGTGGCCCCGCTGGGAGACCCGCTTCGCCTAGGCGGCCTCCCACTTGCTGATGAGGCTCAACTCAGGTGGTATTTAAACAATATCGCCATGCCGCTCTCCAGAGCTGCCTTTCGGTAATGATAAACTAAACTGACAACTTGAACAGTTCTTATCATTTCTAATCGAATGTCACCAGCGTGAGTCCACGCTATACCCTCATGCAATCATCTCTGTTCATCTCTTGTAAAGAAGACGTTTCTGATTACTCGCTGCATAGCGTCTGTGTCGTGGGGTGGCATGAACATTAGCCGTGCATGGGGTTAGAGGCTGACCCTAGCTCCGTCTGGGTTTTGTTCAGAAATCCATTGTTATAAATTAAAGAAGACTACATTCGTCCAGTCACTGGAGGCTAATGCGTTCAGGCATGCGTTCATTGGTCATGTATTAGGCATTTATGTCACAGGAGAGGAGGCGGAGGGCGGGGCCAGGCCCTCGCAGGGGGTTCTACGGGGGAGGGGGGCAACGGGGGATGAATGAAATGTACCGTATCACCTCTAAATAAGTTCCACGGAAGTCGTGCCGACCTCAGCGGACCCTGTCGCTCCAACGGTAGTCCTCCAACAGTCTTTGAATTTTAAGATTGCTTCATCAAATGGAGATGTGCCGATTGTGCATTTTTTGACGCTTAGTAGCACTTTTGTGGTTGGAATCGAAATTTGACAGATTTTGTTTGCGGCTAGTTCGGTGGGATCGCAGATCAAGAGGAGGGGACAGGTAGTCGTAGGTGCGGGAGGCTCCTTTGTTACCCTGTTTTCCCCATTATTCTGTGAGAATCTGTGAGAATGCTAAGGAGCTGTAATAATTGGATGCAGTCACTCAGTCACTCGTAACTCTCAAAAGCAAGTCCTGTAATAGGGTAGAATTTCAGGCATTGGCAAGCGATTTGGCACAGACTGTCTTCTAATTGAAAACATGATATTGGGAAATTGTTTGTGTTTGATTCGATCCATGCGACCGATAATCCTCGCTATTAGGTACCCTAATATGGTATCTGTTGTGGATGGATGACTTTGCGTGAATCGTGCAGGGATGGAAGCATTGTGTGGCAGAGAGACACTGTGTCTGGGCCCAGTTTACCGAATTCGAACTTTAAGGCCTCCAGTACCCAAGCACTGGTAACCATAACACACGTTGAGCCTCCAGTTTCCTTGAAGGCAGGAAATGGGTTGTTTGATAGCAGATCACTTTAAAAGTTGGTTGGCTTGGTTGCTTTGTAATGCAATGTGATGTTTTGAAAAGGGGAAGGTGACTATCAGCTGATGTCGCTGACTACAGGAGCATGCTGACATTTGTGACTTTGTAGAGTCGTGTGACTGTCGTACATGTTGGAGTGATTTCTGAGCAGTTTGAGATTGTATGAGCTGGTTGCATAATGCGGGGTCAGGTACCGAACCAGCACCTTGTGCAAAGCCAAGCGCTCATCAAAGAAAACCGGGCAGTCCAAGGACAAGAACCCAGATGAAGCTCCAGATGCTGCCGGTAAGCCAAGCACAGGGTGGTCCATTCTGGCTGTAAGCCAATTATATTGCGTACAACCCAAACCTCTCAGGTTGCATAGGGGTGGTAGCAATTATGTATGAGGTTGGCCCATTGGCGAGCTTGGTTGGCGGAGGCTTCAGCTATCTGTTCCATTCATGTGTCTGCTTCCTCTGCTAGCAGAAAGGCGAAGTTCACGCCAGTGCCTCGATGCAGCTTCCCTCAATGCAGCTTCCCACAATGCAGCTTCCTCAGACATGATAATGCGTCTCGTTACCTGAGCTCCAGGTTCTGCAAGCGATATCTCAAGCAATCAAGACATGGAACCATTTGGGGGCCCTGTTGAGGAGTGGCAAGCAGATTTACACGCTTTTCTTTACTTCTTGGCTTGATTGTCGCATGGGCTTATAATGGCCATAAAGCAATGCAGCTAAGACGCAGAGGCCTGCTAGTGCTGAGCAGCCTGCTGGTGCTATGGGGCGTGCAGGTGTTTCCATCACACCGGAGA
>KV908590.1:67500-80000 GCA_002005505.1 Botryococcus braunii | reverse complement strand
ACTTCCTGTTTATGATTCCCTGGCGTCTGGGGTGTATCGCCTCACTTACATCAACAGCCGCCGGAGTGCATGCATTGAAAAACATAATGGGCATGAACCTTTGTCATGGGACATGTATGCAGGTGCGAAGCGGGATTGAACGAACGACCTCAGACATTCGGGAGCGTTTTGACAGCTTCCGGGATGACTTCAATGCTGGAGGGCCCTCAGCGCCCTTTGCGACTGTGCCCCTCACTGCTCTTCCCTTGGAGCCTCCTAGCCGCACTGATGAGGTGCCTTTCTTCTGCAGGACACCAATCCACTCGCTTTTATGTACAAGCTGTTGTGTCATTCCAGCCCCCCCTATCCTCCTCTAAACCACTCTCCTCTCCCCCCCCCCCCCCCCCCCGCCCCCCCTCCCCCCCCCCCCCCCCCCCCTCTCTCTCCTCTCTCTCTCTCTCTCTCTCTCTCTCTCCTCTCTCTCTCTCTCTCCTCTCCTCTCTCTCTCTCTCTCTCTCTGTTCCTCCAGGATCTGAGAGCAGCCCTGGTGAGACGGAGATTATGAAGTGGGGCGACAGGAACCCTTTGACAACCTTGTACATCACATGCACAATGGAAGTTAAGAGGTGTTGCAGGGTATGGACTCTGTGTGGCAAAACCTATCTTGACTTCGGTGGGAATGATGGGTATGACTGGAGTTCTGAAACTATGTAGGTTCAGGTCCCAATCCGTCTGAACTACTTATGTTCAGCAACTCAATTGTTCCAACAAGGCTCTGATCCGCCCATCTTCGCTGCCCCACACCCCCTCGGGAGCCTGCCTGCCTCACCGCTGCACTCCTACAAGCTTCGAGCGGCCTCTTGGCTTCAACTACACACGAGAGCACCTGGTTATAAAGGCTGTTTCACTAAGGGAGTGGAGGGCTGTCTCGAGATGCAGGTGGAATATGCAAAGAGGAGGCTGGTGTACAGCGTTGCAGGCTTGGACCGTGGCTTTGCGGCAAGTGCCGTGGCTGGAGATTCTGTGGAAGCTGCAGTGAGACGGCTCCTTGTGGCTGCAGGCTCCCGGCCAGAGCTGTCTTGGGTTGCTGGTTGCTGCCCATTTCACCCTGTCCCCAGATCTCCTGGCGCGCGCGCGTGTGTGGTGTGTGTGTGTGTGTGTGTGTTGTGTGTGTGTGTGTGTGTGTGTGTGTGTGTGTGTGTGGTGTGGTGGTGGGTGGGTGGGTGGGGGGGTGGGTGGGGCGGGTGTGGGTTTGAAGAGAAGGGAAACGTGTGGACTGCTTGCAAATGTGAATTCTCCACCCCCCCCCCCCACTCCGAACCCCCTGGTGAGAGTGTGGTGGAAGGGAAGTGGGTGGGATAGAGGGTTCAAGCGAGGGGGAAGAGGCGCCGCAAGGCCTCCTTTGGACAGTGGCCAAAACAGCCCCTTGTACCTTTAGTGACGCAGCTCCCTTCAATTTGACTCCAAAACCCCCTGCTTTACCCCCTGCTGTTGTTTGCAATTACCCCCTGCTGTTGTATGCAAAGGAAGAGACCGTTTACATAATGGCAGAGTGGAGCGGGACACGTTGAGGAGTGGGGGAGGTGCTGTATGAAACCTTAGCCTGTCTTCCCCTCGACTTTTGCCGATTGGTTTCCGCGGTGCTGCTGCTGCTGCTCCAAGTTTAGTGTAGTTTTGTATGAGGCTTCCGAAGTGTGTTGGAATCTCCTCGGCTTGCTGTGTGAGCGACAGACGGGGAAGGCCCCCACTCGGGGGGGGGGGGGGCGGGAAGGGGGAGAGAAGGGAGGGTGCAGTGTGTGTGAGGACAGGGGTGGCAGATGACAGTCAGGGATTGTCTGTGCGTGTGCTGTGCCTGTGCCTGCGCCTGCGCCTGCGCCTGTGCCTGTGCCTGTGCCTGTGTGTGTGTGTGTGTGTGTGTGTGTGGTGTCTGTGTGTGTGTGTGTGTGTGTGTGTGTGTGTGTGGTGTGTGTTCTTGTGTGTGGGTGGGGGGGTGTGAGTGCGCGGCGCGAGACAGAAAGAGGGGGAGGGGGGGGGGAGAGAGAGAGGGAGAGGGGGAGAGAGAGAGAGAGAGAGAGAGAGAGAGAGAGAGAGAGAGAGAGAGAGAGAGAGAGAGAGAGAAGAGAGAGAGAGAGAGAGAGAGAGAGAGAGAGAGAGAGAGAGAGAGAGAAGGGGGGGGCGGGGAGGGAGGGAGGGAGGGAGGGAGGGAGGGAGGGAGGGAAGGGTGGGAGAGAAAAGGGGGGGAGAGAGAGGGGCGTTGTGAGGGCTGCCCACCTGCCTTCAGTGTAGATGTGCTGGCATTACAAAGACCAGGGTGGGATGTAGAGGAAGGCCAGAACTCAACTTTGCAAGTCCTAGATGGGCGTTGGAGATTGCTGTACTCCAGTGGCTTCGCCTCTGGAAGCCTCGGAGGCCGGAATCCGGGCCCCCCTGCTGCCCTGCTCCCTGTCACTGTAGGCCAGGTGAGCCACCCTCCTAATCCGTAACCTGAGCATATCAATTTGCCTCACTCTGGATCCCACCCGAGCAGGTGGGAGGAGGAACACAGACTAGATGGTGAAGGGTGCTGCAAGCTTTAAGCAGGGCATGAAGATTGTGAACTTTGTTTGCTTTGGTTTTCCATTTGTGTCTTGTGGGAAGGGGGGCAGGCTCTGGGGTATGGATATGGTAGACATGGAAGAAGTAGCCGGGGTTGCGTGGGAAGAGAACGGGGAATGAGCCTCTGAATGAGGGCATGTGCATGTGTTCTAATGTGGTGGTTGGGGGGGGGGGGCGTCCCGACAGGGTGGGGTATTGTATGAGTTCAGGGTGTTTTGTTGTTGCTTTATTTATTCATGCATAGTGGTGTGGTTGGGGAAAAGAGAGGGGGGGGGGGATTGGCCACGGGAACATGTGATGTGTATTTTTGCTGCTCTCCCCCGGCCCCTTGCTGAAACAAGTCCTCAAGGAAAAGCATGCGGGCATCTGTAAAAAGGGGTGTCAGAGCAAATGCACCAGCTGTGATTAATGGGACAAAGCAGAAGCTTCGCTTGGTTCTTTGGGTGGGTTTCCACAGGCAGGCAGGCCGAGGGTCCCCCAGGAAGAGTCTGTGCACGGTGTTCTCAACAGGGCCCGTGGGGGCCGGGGTTGGGAGGGGTTGGTGGTTTTCCCTGACGCAAATGTGCCGTTCTTCTTAATTCAGTTCAGGCGTATTTGTTTCTCCTCTTTTTTTCTTGTTTTTGGCTTGCTGCAGGTCTAGCAGTTCGATAACTTGCAGTTATCTCATTGTTTACCTCGGGCTTAGCTACTTTCAGGTCTAACGAACCCCCTTGGTGTGTGTGTGTGTGTGTGTGTGTGTGTGCGCGCGCGCGCGCGCGCGCACAGGGGCGTGCGGGCGGGTGTGTATTGCAGGCATCAAATCCCTTCCCCTGCTAGTTGTCAGGTCTATCAACTCGTTCTCTTGGTGATTTGCAGGTGCATCAATGCATGTCTCAGGCTTCTTTTCAGGTCTATCAAGTCAGTCTTTATTGTGGGTTGCATGCGTGGGTTGCATGGTGGGTTGCAGGCGCATCAATGTATCTGTCAGGCTCATTTTCAGGTCTACCGAGAAACCGTCAGTCCTGTCACAGGTGTATCAATTTCTTTTTCCGGCCATGTGCAATTTTCCAATCTAATTTGTTTGCCATGCGCAGGTTTACCAAGTCATTTCTGCATACACCAGCCGCCTGGACAATGTAGTGGAGTTTTACTTCAGATATGGCTTGCCAGAGTTGCCAGGTTTGGGCATCCGCCAAGACCCTGTGGTGGCCACGCTTTGCCTGAAACACAGCTTTGAGGCCGTGGGAGGGCCCACTGTGCGCATCACTTTTGAGGACACAGAAGTAACTGCCACAGGCAAGTTCCGCCCTGTGTCCTGCAAAGTGTTTGTTAATGATTGTTCACCTGTGGTGTGTATCCGTGTGGGGAGGGGTGAAGTGTTTGTCTGTCATGTTATGCTTCCCTTCCTCCCCTTCCCACCATCCATTTCCCATTAATTTCGTGTGCGTGCGTGCGTGCGTGTGTGTGTGCGCGTGCATGCGTGTGTGTATGTGTGTGTGTGTGTGTGTGTGTGTGTGTGTGTGTGTGTGTGTGTATGTCTGTGTCTGTGTCTTTGTGCGTTTGATTGCAATCCTTGTCTGCGTAATTGAGGATCTGGGATTCTATAAAACTAGAATTCATAATAAGATATGTCCCTTCCGACCCTTCTCCTCACGTCGCGGGGTCCCAGTTTTGATTCCTTGCGTTGCTGATTTGTAGGGGGCTTGAACGGAGTGCTGGGAAGGCTACCGGCCTTGTCACTGTCGCTGCCAGAGTTCCTGCAGCCCCCCCGGGGCTTGCGGTCCTCCACATTTGATGTGCTATACCTGGATGACGACTTGCGGATCACGCGGGGGGATCGCGGCGAGCTGCGTGTGTTCACCCGAGTTTGAGCCAGTCCAGTCAATCAAATGCCGCCCCAAACCACTATGCTCTAGCTTGGCTTCCGGCAGGAATGGGGAGACTGTTGAAATTGACCGCATGTAGTTTGTTCATAGTTGCGCAGAGGATGCAAGTCAGATAAACAAGTATATAGCTTATTTTTGTCATCCGAAGCCGTTGTTGGAGGGGGAAAGGGGTGTGGGGGGAGTGTGTCTGTTTGGGATGGCCGGGGGGGGGGGTTGGGGGTGGTGGTGGGACACCTCCTGGTCCACTGATGATTTTTGCGTCCCTGCCCACATGTCGTTTTGGTATGTCAATGTCCGTCCAGCTGCCTCATCATCCTGCGCACCCGTCTGTCACAGGGAACATATACATATGTTCCCTATAGGGCATGCCTTGTGAAGCAGTCCCTATCATGGATGGGTATATACCATCCCTGATAGGAATCGCTTCACAAGGTGTCTAGGTGAATGTGTGTGCCAGCGCCGTCTTCCCGAGCGCAACACTTTGTCTGAAGTCTTGCCCGTCGCGTGGGTGCATGGAAACCAGATGTTGATCGTTCACACCACTGATTCCAGACCAAATCCCTGTAACAACTTTGGGGTGTGCCTCAGGCCTGCTAGGGAGGTGCGTGTTAATTTTTTGGAGTAGACATTTTGTTGCAGTGCATCGTCCTTAGTTCTCTCTTCTTGTTAGTGGTGCTTCTGGGGCCTTGATACTATCACGTGGGTAGCAGCCATATTAAAACTGACACAAGACCGTGACTTACATGGAGCTTCCATGCCATATAGGTGTACACACACATCTGGTCTGGTTTGGGAACCCCTTAGGAGCTGTGGGAGTTATCTGTCCATGGGGCTTGGGGCGGGGCCTGTGTGGGTGGTTCCGCAGGAGGTGAGGATGGTGTAACGTGTCACATGGGTAGGACTGGTTAGGAGATTCTTTGTGAGCCTGTACGGCTGGCTTCTCATCCCATACGGGTGGGTCCCCTTAGGAAAAGGGAGTTGCGGAAAAGGACGCTACGGATGTATGGCCTTAGGGGTTGTATGGCTGGTTTCCGGGATCCCCAGGAGGGTGAGCATACTGACTGCCGATTGTGGCGGGCCTGTCAGGGGGGGAAATGTGTGTGAACTAGCTGTACTGATGTGAAATTATGCTCTGATGGTACGGACCGTCTTTCAGAGGTACACACCCACGGCGCCAAGCGTTTTGGGGAATGGGAAGGGGGGGGGGGCGGTTTCCCAAAAATGTAACTGAGCACTTTTTTAGGGTGTAGTGGAGATGTGGATCCTGTTCCTGTGATGGAGGGCAGGGGTTGTGCGGTGGGCACCATATTGAAGACGCTGACCACGCACGGGTGTCCAGACGCGCACGTAGGTCTGGACGCGTCTCACCATTTGCTGGAGTTCTCGGTTTGCTTCTTCAAGGGATCGGACGTCTGAATATAGAGAACGGAGGTCTGCATATACAAGATGTAGGTGGTAATGCGAACGAGGACCTAGGGGTGGCATGTACGTGCTCGTGACTTGGTCAATGGCGAGGTAGTATCTAGTTGTGTTGAGAACTCGACAAGCTGCTTAGCTTCCTGTTGCTGGCTTGCTGGCACCTCTAGCTTCGGTCCAGTTGTCACATTTCTGAGCAGTTCCAGCTTAAAAGCGAGAGGGCCTGGACGGGTGTGTTGATTGTAAAGTTAACTGGCCATAGTTAAATTTAGTGATCCTGACATCCTTCCTCAACAGTCGGGATCCGGAAAATATGTTAGAATGCAACAGCATGGTGCGCCAGATATGTGGCTGTTACGTTTGCTGCTGTATCTTCGTAGATGTACATGCGGCACGCATGGAAGTAAATGTTACTAAAGACTGGTAAGTTTCACTTTTGCCTTTGAATGTTACTGCGCGTTCCACGATGTTCCACTATTACGGAGTCATGTCAGCCATCCACCAGGTCAACTGGCTATATGGTGTAATTACCTTATAAGGCACCGTAAGGGACTGTTCGGCATGCTGGTGGGTCTGAAAGATGTACATGATACATTGTACATTGATGGCACATGCTGTCGCTTTCTAATTCGTTTTGAACATCTCCTGATGATTAGCAAGCGGGCGTCCTTTAGTGAATATGTTCAAAACCATGCAGCCACCGACAGACGATAGATAGAGACGGGATGCTAGTTGCATGGAGCAGCGTGTGTAAATACAAACAAAGGGTAAATTCGAGCTCTATGGAATTGCTCAACACAATGTTGTATATTAATGTCGACATATCGACATGTATCTCCCAGATGCTGTACGAATCCCACATGCTTCAGTTTCTGTACCTCAGTGCCTCTGTACCTCTGAGCCAAGAGCTGTGAGTGAGTGATATTGACCTTATCCCCTCGACTACATTGTTTGCACAGTCTTCAAATTGAAGGTGTGGCGCTCACAACGAGGTGCTAGAGCGGCACCAGATAAGAATGAGGTGATCCAGCCTTCTCAATCATCACCGGGCTGCCACCACACATGCATATTCTAGACGGTTCCAGAAAAGTTATAGATCTATTTCTTTTAAAAGGAAATGTCTAGAATCTAGGGACCTCAAGAGGTCCTTATACGCCATCTTCTCAGGCTTACAATCCCAACTTCCATGTTTTTACAACGGTAGTCCCGGGCATGCATGAAGAGGGACCCTGTGTTGGTGTCAAGAGCTTCCAAGTTTCCTACCAATCTGTGGCTCACTACCTCCTAGAATGATCAATATTTCCTTACCAAAGTTTAGTTACATCAATAGAGCTCAGCAGCCCCCACCTGAAATTTTCCGCTGAGCATCCTAACTTGTCTAAAACCGTTGAGAACGGCAATATTTGCTTGCTGCTATAGCATAGCTCATAGCTATGAGTTGCACTCAGTAGATGTCCTGATATTGCTTTGAGATTTGGAATGCCCTTATTGCTCTAGAGAACAATCTTAAGGGCTGAGGACATGGCAGCGGGTCAACGGACCAATCTCACATATATAATACACACCGGAGCAAATCCCTTACCATGTGCGCTGGCTCATCAAACAGACTCAAGGGATATGCAACATGTCAATGAGTGCACCAAGACTCATGCTCACTGTTTTGAGGCCTTCAACTGTTGACCACCATGAGACTTAGTGCCCAGCCTGATCAAGCAACCTCCACAAGGAGTCTTTCTGCGCATTGCGGGTGGGGCCAATCCGAGAAATTAAAGCAGGATACTGTATCCCTAGATCCTAAACCCATGTCAACTACCGCAGGTCACACTGGGTGCTGGGTCATACGTACACGTCCAGCACAGACCTCGAGGCTTTAAGTCTTTATAGGTATGAAAGCTTGTATAAGGATAATACGCGAGCACCAAGCCGACGGTGATGCAACACACGTGTTGTTCAAAACCACAAAATCTGCCGAATGCACAAAAGTACACAAAAGTTGGGAATTGTACCACGTGCAACAGTCACCAGGTGGCAGCATGTCTCACCGCCACTGTCCCATGCATGGGAGGACTCCGATTGGAGTCAGTCTGAAAGATGTCATTGACATAACACAGGGTATATGTATGTCATCAATGATATCTTCACCAGCTACGCCCTACCGAGGCCTGGCCTTCACAAATCTTCAGGTTGAAGCAGGGGGGTTGCAACTGGCAACCACCACCATATTTATAATCTGCTTCGAAGTTTATAGACACACGCGCTTTTGCTAGTGCAACGATCAATAGAAAGATCAGCAGTCTGCTACATTCTAAAGAAGTCCAGAAGCTTTTCAGTTAAAGTACAAGCTGGATTGAATTTCCTGGACGCCAGAAAAGTTGCCGTGGAGAAAACATCATCTACCGAGCGGCAGCTTAAGCACTTCTCTAAGGCCAGAATAGTGGTCAGAGGTAGCGCAATCCAGGTTGGTACTATGCTTCCCCTCGGTGCAGCCCATGGGAAGCCTTCCACACAAACATCATTTAAAAAAAAAAAAAAAAAAAAAAAAAAAAAAAAAAACCTCCAAGGCAAGACATAGGAACACAAGTGTTCAACAATGGGCAATCCACCCAGGGTGACACTGGTCGCATGGAGGTGAGGCTATTGCCATAAGCTGGCATAATATTCATCCAGATTGCAAACAAATGCAAGTCTGCCCCAAATTCCTGGGCACGCGTACGCGTGCGCGCGCGCGCTCTCTCTCTCTCTCTCTCTCTCTCTCTCTCTCTCTCTCTCTCTCTCTCTCTCTCTCTCTCTCTCTCTCTCTCTCTCTCTCTCTCTCTCTCTCTCTCTCTCTCTCTCTCTCTGGTTGTTTTATAGAACAACCTCTGGACTTCAGGAGGTTGTTCCATAAAACAACATTCTACTTAGGTATATGTCCTTTAGGTTTGCGTTCTTGTCCAACGGTCTCACTTGGCTCTGGCAGGATTTCTCCTGAAGTCGTCTGCAAGCCCTGAGTGAAAGCCCTGAGTAAAGCATCAGTCTAGGGGCATATATCCTCCCCATGCCCCACCGTATACTCACTGTGCTTATGCTTTCGACGGGTGTGCGTGATATGGGGCTAATTCACCTCTCTCTCTCTCTCTTCCCCTTCCCCCTTCCCCACCCTCTCTCTGTCTGCGTTGTGCGCACGCATGTGTATGAGTGAGTTTGCGTGTGTGTGTGTGTGTGTGTGTGTGTGTGTGTGTGTGTGTGTGTGTGTGTGTGTGTGTGTATGTGTGTGTGTGTGTGTGTGTGTTGGGGGTGGGGGGTTCCTTTTTCCAAATTTGCTCTCTGTCCCTTGTTTGCCCCTGCTCCTCACGAATGCATGCAGAAAAGCACCCCACTCCTTCCACCAGACTTTCAATGTTGACCTCGCAAGTGTTGACCTGCGCATGCGTCCACGTTCTACCTCCTAGTGCAGAATGCCCAGAGCAAAAACGCTGACGCCCTTGTGCTGCCTTAAAAGCCTTTAAACGCTGACGCCCTCGTGCTGCCTTTGAAGCCTTTAAACGCTGATGCCCTCGTGCTGCCTTTAAAGCCTTTCAATTCTGACGCCCTCGTGCTGCCTTTAAAGCCTTTAAACGCTGACGCCCTCGTGCTGCCTTTGAAGCCTTTAAATGCTGACGCCGTCGTGCTGCCTTTGAAGCCTTAAAACGCTGACGCCCTCCTGCTGCCTTTAAAGCCTTTCAATTCTGACGCCCTCGTGCTGCCTTTAAAGCCTTTAAACGCTGACGCCCTCGTGCTGCCTTTGAAGCCTTTAAATGCTGACGCCCTCGAGCAGCCTTTAAAGCCTTTAAACGCTGACGCCCTCGTGCTGCCTTGAAAGCCTTTAAACGCTGACGCCCTCGTGCTGCCTTGAAAGCCTTTCAATTCTGACGCCCTCGTGTTGCCTTTATAGCCTTTAAACGCTGACGCCCTCGTGCTGCCTCTAAAGCCGTGTGTAGAACATTGGTCAAACGTGTTCAAGCCCGCATCTTGCATTGAAAGTATTTGTGGAATGCAGGCCAGGAGCCCTCGCATGCTGTCGCATGCAGGCCAGGAGCCCTCCCCTGGTCCACCTGATTTAATCATGGAAGAATCCATGAGTAAATTCATTAATGCCAGGACCATACCTGGCATCAATGCCAGGACCATACGTGGCATCAATGCCAGACCATACCTGCACTGGGGATCCGAGGAACCAGAACGCGTCTTTGCGCACACAAGCTTTACACTTAACCTGATGAACAAGAAAAGTTGCCCCTGAGGTTTCTAGACTTCAAGGGATCATGGAAGGACAGGTAATGAATGCGATTAGTGGTGGTAGGACTTACACTTTCGGTCTGAGAACATCAAAGCGACTTTAAAAATTTATCGCTTGACAAGACCAAGTTTCATTCAAGAGAGCATCCCCTGCCCCGTGCTGCCTCATTTCTGACTGAGTTGGCTTTTGGATGACATTGAGATGCTGTGGAATCTGCAATTTATTTCCGCTTCTGCCAGCGCAGCGCACGTGTTGGGGTAGTGCTGCAAGCGGAGCTGCTCCAAGTCATGCTTGATGTGCTTCAACCAGTCCCAGTCGCGCTGCTCTCGAAGCCATTTCCCGAGGAAGTCATCCAGCCGGTTTCTCAGGTGCTCAATGGCTTGGTGGGTTGCCACATCCTGGGGCCGCTCTCTGCTGATGGCAAGCACTTCCTCGAGCTCCTTGTATGCCCACATCAGATTCTCCTTGCCCACTTCGTCTATAATCCTCCTGTATCGCCGGGACTGACACAGGCGAGGCGGAGTGACAGCCCCCTGGTCCTGCATACAAACAAATCACATGGGTGGTGCCCTTGTGGCCAATGCATGCTGATTGTTCCGTATCTCATTTCTAGGGTATGGTGTTTCTTGTGCCCGGGGGGATTCACATGATGCATACAGCGTTTTATGACCTTCTTCTGTTGATGTCTATTGTTTTCTCGAACCAATAAGATGACTGCTAAGTCATGAAACATCAAGGAGTCTTATGAGTTGCATCACGGGCGAATTGACTTCCACATCTCCACCGGGATTTCTTCGATTACGATTGTTGCCCTACCAAGAACAATCGCTTAGCATTCACTTTGTTCAAACCATCTATGCTTTCATATAATGTGTAGGAGACGGCCCGCTTCGTGCACTTGCGAACGGGTAAGAGGAATTCGGCCGCGGGGAATATCTAAACGTAATGTGTGCCGAGACATCCTTATCCGCACAGTGTGCAAAGCATACTGCAAAGCTCTTCCATGATTTTTACCTTTTCATAATTCTTCGAATAATCCCCGGTGGAATCTGGAACAAATTCAGCCTCCCGTTGGTCACGACTATCCGCCATTATGACTTCTCACGCTGTCCAATCACCCCAGAGGTTGAAGGTTCTTCAATTTGAACACCAAATTCGAAAGAATAGAAACAGAAATGATACAGTCCTGTTCGGCGGGTTCACGACGTCAGCTGAACTCGCATTTGTCAGAGGGCCTACGTCAAACTGTATTAAGTTGTTAGGTATAGACTCGTTGCATGTTACATGCTGTGATCTAAAACTTGCCTTGGAAAAAGGCTTGATGAGAAGCTATTGTTCGCGTCCCTCGTCAGGCGGGCTGTTGGTTAAACTTAACGACGCGACCGCAACTGCATACTGACCAACAAGGAAACATTCGATAGCTAACAGTTAGACCACTTACAAATATATAAGAGCACACTGGCTTTCTAAAGGCACAGGCAGGCCGTCTTGTAGTACGATCGGTTTTGAGTCAGAATGCGATGTGGAACTTTGACTCATGTTCGTGTCGGCATCGATGGGGCGCGGCGAATCTATTTCTGACCCCCGACATGTGTTCGTTAATGTAAAACGAGATGTAAAGCAACTTTTGTCCCTGTTTGAAATCGATCAACAGGCAAAGACGTGAAATTTGGGCACACGGAAAGGCGCCTCAGTGCCTGAGGAAGGTCCCATTTCAGCACATTGCGACGTGCAACATCCATGTTTGTCATATCTTTATTGTTGATGGAGTAAAAACCGTTGATTACACTTGGGGCGTTTGCACTTGAAGTGCGGTAGGGTATCCCCGCATCATGGATAATCAAAAGCCGCGTTTTCATCTAGACCTTCCAAGACGGGTCCACATGATCATATATCATCAGGCACATGCGAGACGGCCAACGCGCTCTCTTATTGAACCAACCCCATGTTTAAATTGTTTTGGCTGCAGCCTGCACATTACATGGATCAACCCCAACGGGGCCTCCTACGCATAGTTGTGGCTCCTGTGGAGGGTGGGCTAATTGATCTCACTGGGCTGAATTCCAATTCCTGAGACTGACATATTTCACTGTTCCTTTAATTCCCGCATTGCCTTGATATTACAGATGAGGACCCCATAATATCTAGTTTTTGACCCTTTCAAAACGTTTAGGGTCCTTACCAGAACCCTCCTCCATCCCCCCCCCTCCCCCCCAAATACCTGCTCAGGAGCTTGATTTGCCACATTGCGTTTAAGGGGAAAACCTGAAAAAATTAAAAAAGAAAAGAATTACATCAATCCAGCCCAGAGGGCATGATGAGATGCAGACTTTTAACCAACGGTATATGAAAACCTAGTTGAAATAATACTATGCTATAACACGAAC
>KV908590.1:52500-62500 GCA_002005505.1 Botryococcus braunii | reverse complement strand
CATTCAACCGTCATTCGTTCATTCATTCATCTAGATGATTTACTCATGTGTGTAGATCTACACACATGAGTATTCATTTCCTCGTTCATTCATATATGAAAAAATGGATCTAGATCCATTTTTTCATCTATGAATGAACGAGGAAATTAATGGATATTCGAAGGAATGAACTTTGAATGAGTAATTACTCAAATTTAAAACAAGAAACTTGAGATGACCATCAGGATGAGATAGCCGGTCAGCCACTGACTGAGATCTATCCCAAGTTTTGCATGCTCACAAATTTGTTGGGCTTTAAAGCCCAACATTCAAAAAGACCTTGCTCTTTGGGACAAAGCCACGATGCCTCCCTGGATTAACCTAATCGGGCGCCCTTTCTCACAGCCTAATGGCCCCACTGCTTCAGACACCCATTCCTGAAGGCGAATGTGCCACAGTTGAGTGAATCTGATGGCGTGACTGCAATCTCCAGGTGGGATTGCTTGGATGTCACTCCAAATAAATTTATCAGACACATATTTTGTGACCGGTAGGGGTTACAGGCGGGAGGGAGACACGGACACATATGCATGTGCATCTAAACCTATGTGTGACCTGAGGAGTCGGCGAAGCTCCGACTTCTGCAAACCCGCCTCCAAAAGTCTTGAAGAAAAGTCGCTGCAACAACAAGCATGCATATGACCAATCAAGTTCGCTCGTGATTTAACTCAGTAGCAAGCTCAAGAAGGATCTCGAGGAACGCAAGCCCATGCACGCGTTAGGAATTGCTGACCTAGTTAAACATCCGGATAGCTTCAAGGAAGGCACCTCTAAAAAGATACATGGATCTTTTTACAGGTGCCTTCCTTAAAGGTTACAAACTCCAGAGTTTATAGCCTCCATTTATATAGATATCAACCTTCGATAACACAGTGAATGCGCATCAACCGAATGGCAAGCCAATATGCAAACATCTGCAATAATAATTGATTTTCCAATAGAGATCCGCGGCACCCTTGGTTGATGCGTTGTTTAGTTGAACGTTGAGATGTAGATCTCTTAAGAGACCTAAGAGATCTCTTTAGGTCTCTAGAGGTCTCATGGCGTATAGTAGCTATACTAAACCTAACATTTATAGTAAGGATACAATATTGATTAAAATTATGATTAATAATGAATTTAATCAAGTGGAATGCGAGTTGATTCTGGTCAGACTTCCGTCTAAACATCTCGAGTGCCCGCTGTACATACATGTCTTGTCATACGTATACTTACTGTGTGTGCACTGTGCACGTGTTTGCATTTAGCTGATGGAGGCAATACTATATCTGTTCGTTTGAAAGTCGCTCGAATACATTTCAACAAAATTGTGGAACTTGTGGAAATGGTGGAAATTGTGGAAATCTCATATTGCCCGCCATTATGGATTAACTTGCACGTAAAATGCCTTTAGTCTCAAATCCCAATAAACCATTTCCCAGCATAAGAATCCCTATCCCAATATGCCAATATCCCCCCCCCCCCCCAAAAAACCCCCTTAGGGTGTATGTTGTCGGCTGCTTTTGAGGGGATCTGGCATTCTATCACCCGTCGTTGCTGGGTACACCTGCTTCTACCTCTGCTGCTTTCTTGCCTGGTCTGTCAACGAACGTGACTTTGTCCTTCTGTGTCGCTGCTTTCCCAAAAGACACTACAGGTATTTAAACCTACAATAGTTCCTGAAAATTCGTCATGTCAACATATGGTGCTGATAAACGAAAGGCCCTGATCTTCTCTTCGTTCGCAGCTGGCAAGGAATGGTCCCCCCCCCCCCCCCCCCCCCCCCCCAAAAAAAAAAAAAAAAAAAAAAAACAGCCACGGGGCGAGCCAAGCTGCGCCATGATGTGGGCCCTTTAGCACTGGGACACGCGGCCCGCGTGACGCGGCCGCTGTAGGACTTGGATGTGGGTAGCCGCGGTGGGTTGGGGGGCTTCCCATGCAGTGCCAGGAACCAGCGGAAGTGGCGCGAAATATAAATTCACTTTTCTACTTTTAAATGGGACGCAGTCCGTAAGTGATAGGACGCATACGGGTCTGTTCGATAGATTCAAGATACTCAACTGGGTCACGTGGCGGATCTTTGAACGTCGTACTTCTGTTACCTTATCCACCCTGAGCTGATAACACCCTGCGACAAAGCCAATCGGAGATTGGATGTGATCTCCTTACTCCCCGAGATAGGCTGCCGATTGTGCTAGTTGATTCGGCGAGCCTTATCAACATTTTCCTTCTTCTGTACTTTTTCGATGGCACATTAAGCTTATGAAAGCTTCTATTCGTGAGCGCCGAGAAGGGGAGGCTAGTTTAGAGTCACCATAACGGCGGAGGGGGTGCAGGAGTGTCGGGTCAGGGCCACCCAGGGTGTCCAGGGGCGGGATTTATCCGAATGGCTCAAGGCTCAACTGGACAATCTGGTGAAAAGAAGACTGGAACCGTGAAATGGTTTAATTCGAGCAAAGGATTTGGTTTTATCACGCAGACAGACGGTGGCGATGACTTATTTGTTCACCAGGCAAGTCCGTGCTATGCCATAAAGACTGGATCACGCAATTTAGCCTTTCTGTTGGTAGGAGCAGTATCATTATGGCAGGCCTTGGATCGCGCAGTGGGCCCCCCGGGGTGTCGGGGGTTGGGGTGGAGAGCTGAAGGGCGGAGCGCTCGGTGGCCTTGTTAGTTTGTGACATTTTGGCTTCACCGAAGAGAATGCGTTTTGTAGGGATTACACTGAGTTGATTGTTTTCCGTTCCACTTACCGGCATCTGTGCTCAGTTCCTTCTGACTTGTTTCTTTGTCTCGCGTGGCGGGTCTGAGCGTAAGCCACCGTTTCAGGCAGTTTTACCTCAACTACTGAAGGGCCTCCATCTTTTGGGTGATGCAGAGCAGCATTGCGTGCGAAGGATTCCGAAGCCTTCGGGAGGGGGAGGAGGTAGAATTCCACTTGGAAGAGGGCGAGGACGGCCGGTCCAAAGCTGTGGAAGTTACTGGACCTGAAGGAGCAGCACCACAGGTAAATAATTTCTTCGTTTATTCTTCTACTGATGAATTCTTCGGACGGAGTGTTGATATTGGCATGGGGAGTGCGGCTTCCGTATCGCATGAACTCGTACCAAACCAGTGGTAGGACCTGTAAGAATTGCTTACTCAAATGCATGACATTCTGAAAAAAGAGCCGCTTCGATTAAGGGCAATGCGTCCTATGGTCTGTTCCCTCGGGAGAGAAAGTCCGAATAGCCGCCCACGGGGAGCACGGTCGTAGTGCGTCAAACTGTAAATGGAGAAATAGATGGGGTGGGACTCTTGCAGCATTTCAGGAATGATGTTTAGATAAGTTTACATGCGTTTGAGTGGGTATTCAATTCGAACTGCGGATTATGAAGGTTGAAGCCCCACTTGTACCTGACAATATAGGTGTGCATGTCGCAATGCACTCCATTAAGACGAAACACATCTGCCAGAATGGACATGCTCTGCCACTTATTCTCAGAAGAGAACACATTGGATTTGATGGATGCAGAGCAAGGTTTAGTTCATGTCCAAGGCTACTGTCCTAAGGGTGACTGGTTTGTTATCCCGCTGGGTGCTGGGGGTACTAAAAAGAGACCCCCCCCCCCCGGGAAGCACAGCATGATTTCTAAATTTGTTGGTGGATAATGTCTTACGCTGTATGTCTCGAGCCATTGACAGCAATTCATGAGCCCTGGCTTCTCTTCTGTGATTGCTATGTGGGCGAGGATTGATGAAGGGAAGCTATCATTAGGGGGCCAGGGGAGGGTGTAGCCCCCATCTCAAGGGCCATTGCTGTCATAACAGTTCCGAGTGGGACCTTATAATGCGCTAAAGCAGCTTGAGTCAAGCTGTAAGGGTGCTGCAGCCCTTCACCTGGAGGCTTGTGGCTTAAGACATTTGCCTCATGCGGACAGAGACGATGCTCGGCGCGCTCTAATGATGCGTGTGATATTGAATTGTAATCTGTTTGTTGTGTTTGACTGTGAACATGCAGTGGGCTCAGCACCTCTTTGACCAACCCCTTCATGCAAAACAGGGCTCCCATAGTGCTGTTGTCCCCAACTTGAATGTTGCTCTGGTGCCCCTTGAAGCGTCTCATTTACCTGAGTGTGCTTAGGACAGCCAAGTCGCATGTTTGTGGGGGATATCGATTAGATTGCTCCTTGAGGGGGATGGGGCTTGTTGCTTGCTTGCAAGCTCTGGTCCTCGGCACATCATCGAAATCTGATGATTGTGTAGCCATATATTTAGCCATATGGTTTTAGGAGCCTGTGAGGTCCGCCTCGTTCTGGCAGCGCGTGGCACAAAAGAATCCGCATACGTGGGTACAGGAATCCGGATGCCACCCCGCAAGTTCCCTTCCCGTGACTATCTGTGGTGCCTTGCGGCTCCCGCCTGGGTCACTCACTTCACAGTGAAACAACAGGGCCTCCGATGTTGCAAGCCAAGAGCGGGCTTGGGGTGGGGCGCGGGGAAAGTCATCCCTTTTTTTTTGGGGGGGGGGGTGGTGGAGGATGCTCTGCAGTCAAACCACCACCCAACCCCGGTGCCTTGTTGCGTGACGCTGAGGGAGACTGGACTTGCCATTCCTCCATGGTGGGGAATGGGTAGCATGGGTAATGTGAATGTATCCACCGGGGCGTCCGTCCATCCTTTCATTCTTTCGGTCGTTGCTGCGTATCTTCGTGGGTTCATTCGTGCGTGTGAGGGGGGGCAGGGGGCTCCGCGACGTCCGTACTATGGTTCGGGGCGAGGATTCCCAGGGCAGGGAAGGGGAGGCCGCGGCGGGCGGGGAGGCCGCGGTCGCGGGCGGGCCGAGGGCGAGCTCCGCCGACCTCCTCCCGGGACTCCGGGCGTCTCCAGTGGTGTGCAGGTGTGGATGTGGCTGTTACACATCACCCGTCACTCAAAAAAGGCTCCTCGCTGCACATCACATCACATTGCAAGACACTATCACACATTTGTCGTCGCTCAAAAGGGTTCCTCACTGCATGGACACTGCAAGGCACTGTCACATGCTACTTGGCACTCAAAAGGGCCCTCATTGCACATTACAATGCAAGGCTTTCTGGGGGGAGAAAGCGTTGATCCCCTTGATGACTGGATGTGGCCGGGGGGAGAAAGCGTTGATCCCCTTGTTGTTTATCCCCTTGATGACTGGATGTGGCCGGGGGGAGAAAGCGGTGAGGACTCGGGACATCTGTCCCCAGATCGCACGTATGTGTTCAGGACGGCCTCGCTTCCTGACGCGTACTTGCAGTTGGCCGGGCAACACGAGGCGTATTGGCCTAGCCGTCTTGGCCAGAGGTGGGTTGGAGGAGGAGGCAACAGGTGGTGGAAATGACCAACGAAACCCGCAGCACGTCCGCACGTGCGGAGAAGCACAGGGATACATGAAGATGGGGGTGAGAGCGCTGAACTGTCATCCCAGTTTTCGAGAAAGTTAGCCACAAGTCATGATCATCCCTCTCGAGAGTTGTACAGAGGAAAATGGGTGATGGAGGTCGCACAGCTGTTGCGGCGGACGCAGGTATCCTGGCCACGGAAAGGGTAGAGAAAGTTCTCACGCTGTTTAGCCACGTGCTGGGGTGGTTTTAGCGGAGCGGGGTTTGAACAGGAGCGGGGCTGAGCGCGCAGGTGGTGGTGCACAACCTGCCTTGGTCTTGCACTTGGCAGACTTTGAAAGATGCGTTCTCGGAAACGCGGGGCATGGAGCGCGCTGATGTCATCATCGACAGCAGCGGCCGCTCCAGGTTGCCACTTCTCCCACTTTCCATCACCCCCAACACTGCTCCCCCCCCCCCCCCGGGCCTGGCTTTCTCCCAGCGCTCACCAAAAGAAGGAAAAGGGTGTGCGGAAGGAAGGACGGGTGAAGCATGCTTCCCGTACAAGCATGCTGTAACACACACACACACACACACACACACACACACACACACACACACACACACACATACACACACACACACACACACAAACACACACACACACACGTGCACACACACACGCACGCGCGCGCGCACGCACACACGCGCGCGCGCGCGCACACACACACACACACACACACACACACACACACACACACACACACACACATGTGCATGTGCACTTCCACAGAAAGTTGTATGCACCTGGGCAAAGCTGCATGCCTACCCACCCTCCCCCCTTATCCATCCAGGTGACAGGATGTGCGCCAGAGGCACGGGCCAATATTCTCTACCCTAGAGGGGCATTGGCGCACGTATCATCTGCCTCATCCATCCAGCCTCTGTGTGTGAGGTGCGCGTGTGGCCCGATGGCGTTATCCATTTGTTTCAACTCGTTGCCATCGTTGTCAAAGAGGTTGTGTCACGACTAGTTCCGTGTTTCCTTGGCTGTCAGAAGATTCCGCCACAACTTGTTTCCTTGCTTTTCAAAAGGAAAAAGTCTTTTAGAATCTGGTTTGTTCCTTGTCAGCTGGGTTGATCCGAAGAGTCAGAAAGAGTTAATCAGAACGGGTCAGAACAGTCTGCCAGAACCTGGCTCCTTGCCAGAAGTTGTTTCCCTTTGGGGGGGGGGGGACTTTGTCAGGGATTGTTTCCTGCATTTGAGCAGTTGGGAGACCGAGGCAGCTACTGCTGTTAAATGGGGCAGATTGTTGTTTGGAAGTTGTCAGTAGCACGAACAACTTACCGATGCAGTTGTCACAGGGTTCGCATTGTTGGGATGCCTTTTTCCCATCGTGCCTGTTCCCATGTGTTGCTCTGAAAAAGAGTTAGACGTGAAGGATGCCAGTTTTTTTGTGGGGTGGGGGGGGTGGGGGCGCCAGCGAGCGTGGAGCTGAGTGTGTGTGTGTTGCTTGTGTCCAGGGGGTTCGGGACGGTGAGGTATGCGACCTCGGAGGATGCGAATGAGGCGGTGGAGGTGATGAACAACAGGGAGATTGGCGGGCGCACCGTGACGGTCCGCATCGATCGCTTTGCGTAACTCTTTTTGCTGCTGCGAAAGCGAGCAGTGCAGATTTTGGATGTCTCGTCAGTAGACCCACACACGCACGCGGTTGTGGGGAGGCCCGTCAAGCAACAGGGCAACACCGACTCCACAACGCTCCCCCCCAACTGTCCCGCCTGCCCTATTTTACCTCTAGGAAAAAGCGAAAAGACAGTTTTCTAGCCGTTTTCCCACTGCGCCTGCTCTCGGCGCCCGCTGCGGAAGGGGGCTTCTCGGCTGTGCTCCCCCTCCCCCCCACCCCCCCCCCCCCGGGCGGCAATGTGCCCCCCCGACAGCGTTGCGCTCGGCCGGGGCAGGGGCAGTTGAATCTTGGCCTGGCAAAGTTTAACGGCCGCCGTGTATGATGGTTTTATTTTGTCTGATTTGTGTTCAGAGTGAACCGGATGTTCCGGCGCAGATGTCGTACGAGTAGGGAGCAAGGTAACCGGGAGCCCTGTGTTTCACATCAGCGACTTTTGCTGCAGAACAGAAGGGCGAGTTACTGGCCCCAGGGAACCATTTGAAGACGGTAGATGGCTTGGCAAGTCCAGCACGGTACACAGACTGATCAAGGCCGGGTCGGGACGGAGAGGCCGGTACGGGACCTGCGAGGCCGGTGCGGTGCCGGGCACTTTATGGGACAGGGATGAGTCAGCCCCATGTGACAGGATGAGTCAACCCCATGTGACCGCTCCCGCGCAGCCGAGCGGGCAGACCCCTCGGAGGGAAACTGGAGGAGGAGAAATTTTCGTGAATCTTTTGTGACGATGTATATTTGATGATCGCGTGTTGGGATAGATAGATATTTCAGGCAGAACGGCGCGCAATTTTGTCCAGTTTTTAAAAATTGCTGCGGCACCGTGTCCCGCGTCCCGATTCGGCAGGCGTGTCGGCTCCGGCATCAGGTGTATAGAGTGTGGGAAGTCCGAGACCAGAGGAACAAGGGGTTTCCCTGTTGGATATATATATCGCTTTTTTTTTCTAAGAGAGGATGAGGAGGGGTGGGGAGCTGAAGATCACAGATGACATGAGAGTTTGTGCCATCCTTGTAACGCACAGTGTGTGTGTGTGTGTGTGTGTGTGTGTGTGTGTGTGTGTGTGTGTGTGTGTGTGTGTGTGTGTGTGTCCGCGAATTTGTTTCGTCACCCCCAGGGGTGCCCTCATGGATGCGCTTGTGCTCAGCGGCTGGAGGCTTGTGCCGCTCCTTTCCGTGGTGCACGGTGTTGTTGTTCGAGTTTCAGAGCAGCCCACACGCACTCACATGCTTTGCTGAAGCCACTTAGGAACGAGAAGATCATTTGGGGCGGGCGTTCCTCGTTCTCATTGGAGGTGTTGGATTTTCGCAAAATGTCTAGCCGCCGATGGGGAAAGTCGGTCACATTTTTGGGGTTGGGGGGGTGGGGGCAAACACGTTGGAGTGCTGATTGGCAGACGTATCAGAATCGATCTAAACAGCGTCCTCACTCGAGAGGGCAAGCTGCCGCCTCCTGCAAGACCGAAGTTCGCAGAATTTCAGAGTTACGAATCTAATATATATGGGATTGGGGTTAAGGGGGGGGGGGAGGGGGGGGGTTTGTTATCAAAGCGTTTTTTCCCCTCCGAGCTTCTTGTGGTAGGATGGCCGTTCTTGAGGAGGAGTTTCTCAATGGTCGGATGCCCCGACTCTCTTTCCCCCCTTCCCCCTCCCCTGTCCTCTTAAAAAACTGGTTCCTTGTTTGAGGTCTTTGTGGACAGCGCAAATGGTTTTGCCGTAGTGCGCCTTTTGCGCGTCCCCCAAAACATCTCTCAAAGGCCGGGAGGGGAGTTTGGGAGGGGGGGGGGCCTCCAGGCAGGCAAATTCCCAACAAGGAAACAAAGTGGAGGGGATATATAATAGCAAACGAAAGCCTGCTTTGCAAGGCCCGGTTGGTGCCTATACAACTTCGACTGGCCAACACTTCTTTTGCTCGTTTTTTAAGTAATGCTCGAGTGTGTTTTTGGTTTATTTGTGTGCGTGTGGGTTTCTTTTCCCGCTCTCGCTGTATAAATTCTCGCCCTGAGGCGCTTAAGCTGACAGGTCCCAACATGTTTTGGGTTGCAACTACCTTAACGAATTTTGGGGGAGGGGTTAAGGGTGCCCAGCCTTCCAAGGAGGGCTAATGAATTGTGCGGCCTGGCGTACTATTTTGTACAAATGGCCGTGCATTGTACATATGGCTTGATATCCTTCAAATTGTTGCTGTTCTAGTCCGGAAGGACCTCGTTTACATTGAAAGCAGCACTTCGTCAGCCCATGATTGGCATCTTTTTGCACATGTGGGTGCCACGGGGCCCAACATTTGGGGCCTCTGGTTTTGAATGCCCGTTTTGTGGCCTCTTGTTGGGCTTGACGTTACGCTCTGATGGTCGATTCAATGAAATCTTCAGATGTGAACAGAGGTAGCACCATGTGAGGATTTTACCTAGGTTGCGATAGGGAGGTTGGAAGGGTCGGCGGAGGGAGGTTCTAGGCTTCAAGCTGTGAAGAGGGATCGGTCCTTTAGGGCCACCGCCTCAGGTACAAATGAGGAGAGAGGTATTGCCCGGCTACTGCCAAAATATGCGATGCGGTGAACGTCTTCTGTGCCATCCCAACCATGGTTGTTTTCTTTGCCGGAAGGTGTACCGGCTGGTTGTTTTCTTTGGTGGATAGGTGTACCGGCTGGTTGCTTCCTGTGCTGGACAGGTGTACCGGCTGGTTGTTGTCTTTGGTGGATAGGTGTACCGGCTGGTTGCTTCCTGTGCTGGACAGGTGTACCGGCTGGTTGTTGTCTTTGGTGGATAGGTGTACCGGCTGGTTGCTTCCTGTGCTGGACAGGTGTACCGGCTGGTTGTTGTCTTTGGTGGATAGGTGTACCGGCTGGTTGCTTCCTGTGCTGGACAGGTGTACCGGCTGGTTGTTGTCTTTGGTGGATAGGTGTACCGGCTGGTTGCTTCCTGTGCTGGACAGGTGTACCGGCTGGTTATTTTCTGTGCTGGCCACGTGGAC
>KV908590.1:40000-47500 GCA_002005505.1 Botryococcus braunii | reverse complement strand
CTAATTGTAAGCTTCCATGCAAGGGCCATGGAGTCCCGCACACGTCTTGATGGCTTGTCTCTCTCTGGAGTGCCTATTCCAGACGGGAGACCCATGGAAGGCAAAAAAGCACTTTCCGCCCGCCAAAAGCTTTTGGTTTTGGAGGGCATCTTCTCTCTGGCTGTATTCTGCCTGCAGCAAGGAAGTGGTGTCATCCTTCAGACACGGCTCCTATCAGAAAGGGAAGCTTCACCCCTTCAAAGGTCAGCAGAACCCAGTTCACCAGATGTAGTAAGGAAGATTCTCGCAAAGGAGCCTCATGTATGGCCACAGCCTGCTCATTCAACCTGGGACACCTGTCCCACGTGACCTTCATCCTCTCCCCAACTTGGTGTCCCATCCCTTAACATGGTTTCCAGCCATCACCTATCATCAACTGGCCACCTGGGTGAGTACAGCGGACAAGCCACAAGAGACAGTACAGAGCATGAGCCACATGGGGCACTGTAGAGCACAAGCAACCTGGGACAGTACAGAGGACAAGCCACAAGAGACAGTACAGAGCACGAGCCACATGGGACGCTGTAGAGCACAAGCAATCTGGGACAGTACAGAGGACAAGCCACAAGAGACAGTACAGAGCACGAGCCACATGGGACACTGTAGAGCACAAGCAATCTGGGACAGTACAGAGGACAGAGGGGACACAATCCAGCAGATCCCGGAGGGGGAGGGGCCCCGAAAGCAGAGCCATCCCTGGAAGCCCCAAAGGAAGGCCGGAAGGCAGCAACGGCAAAGCAGGGCGTGTAAAAAGTGCGGGAGGGAGATGAGGGCCCACCATTAGGGGCGGTTTGTTGGAGAAGGGAGAGATGACCAGCGTGGAGTCCCGAGAGGGCTCGGGGACGTGCTCTCCTTCGTCCGAAAGAAGGCAGCGCAGGGGCAGGAAGCCACCCTCCAGCAGGCCCAGGTAGTGCTCCAGCCAGCGGAAGACGTCATTGGAGGCATCAGCCCCCTCCTCCACTGGGCAGGCGGGGAACAGCGGCATGCTCATTCGGTCAGGGAACTGCCCGAGGCCCCATCCCGCGCCCGCCTCAGTGGTCTGGTGTTGGGTTGCCCCGGGGGGGGGGGGGGGGCGGGGGAAGGGGGTGGAGGGCGTCAGTGCGTGTGTCGGGGTTAAGATGTGTGTGTGTGTGTGTGTGTGTGTGTGTGTGTGTGTGCGTGCGTGCGTGCGTGCTTGTGCGTGTGCGTGTGTGTGTGTGTGTGTGTGTGTGTGTGTGTGTGTGTGTGTGTGTGTGTGTGTGTGTGTGTGTGTGTGCACGCGCACACGTGCAAGCATGTGCCTGCACAAGCGCGAGCGCGTCCCATGCTGGGGGTGGGGTGGATTTATTTTTTGGTTTGTTGATAGCTTTGTGGTAAAGGCCCTAACCTGCGAGCAATCAGCTTTCTTTAACAACATCCTCGAAGTCTGGTTTGGGACTGGATCACTCTCACTGTCCTAGGAGGGGCTGGCAATGAATATCATATTCTAGCCTCAAACCGTCCCATCCATTACCTTGACTTTCAGAGGTTCAACGACAAATTATGCGATTTTCCCAAGCATGGCAAAGGCCTCCCTCTGCACGCCTTGTTCTCAAACTGACAGCACGCCCATCATTCAATCTTGTTCGGGACCTCGTATTTTTCACGCGCTCACCGTCCCGGCTTCCCTCCCCCTCACTCTCACTCCCGTCCCCCATCTCTGCACTCCCCCGGGTCTTCCCTCCCTTGCTTGCCCACGCCCCCCACCCCCCCCCCCCAAAACTCGCCCGCCATCACGCATCCCTCGCCCCCCCCCCCCAGCACATACACACTGTCTCACACACACACCCCCTCCACATACACATTCGCACACACACCCACCGCCACATGCAAGCAGGGAAGAGAGCTACCAAGCATGCGTGCGGGTGCTCCATGCGTGCACGTAGAACCACGGCCAAGAGGGGGGGGGGGAGGGAAAGGAATGGGGAGGCACACATGCAGAGATGCACCACAGACGATGGCCCTTAATTGCACGTACCCACATGTACGATACGTGGTTTGGGTTTGGGATATTCTTCTCTGTTTATTCTCTGTTTATTCTAAAAGGCCATCAGGAGGGATCTGCATGTGGGGTAGAGCCCGCGGGGGGGGGGGGGGGAGGAGAAGGGGGAGGAAGGCACCAAGACGGACCTGCATGTGAGGTGGAGGGAGGGCCGGGGGGGGGGGGAGGGGGAGGGGAGTGGCAAGGAGGGGGGTGACCTCCAGCCTGCCTGTCTCCAAATGGACGAGCAAGTGCTTCCGGCCAGGACCCGAAGAGGCGGCCATGACGAAATGATGGCGCCACAAATCAGCCATGGCACCAAAGGGAGCCCGCCGGGACAGCAAAACTTTGACCGACGCATCCAAACTCAGCATCCACATGATCACCAGGTGGTCGTACATCCTGTACCTGCACCCGCGTTGCTGCCTCCAAATTCAGCATCCACATGATCACCAAGTGGTCGTACATTCTGTACTGCACCCAGACCGCTGTCTCCCGGTTTCTAAAGCCCATAACCAGGAATGAGCGTACATCCTGTACCTGCAACGACCCCGTCCACTTCCCCTCCCCCACCCACATGGCTACCCACATGATCACACATCCTGTACGCGCACCCAGACGGCGGGGCTTCTGGTTCCAATGTCCACATGCCTGCCACAAAGAACAGACACCCTGTACCTACAATCATCCTGCAGCATGTCGGCTGACAATGCATGTGACACAACAATGAGCGTAGAACCCGGAATGTGCACTCCGTGCATTCCACCACATCCGGCTCACCATCCTCTAAACCACCACCAAGAGCATCAAACATCCTGCACCTGCACCTCTGGAAAAAGTGGGTGCTCCTTTTCCTGGTTACCATGGCAGATACACCCCACTATCCCGTGCAGATCCCTCCACAAGCCCTTTGCTCAACACTGAATGACCTATAAAGTCACAGCAGCCCATCTGCCTCGAGGCTTGCTACTCCACATGGGCTGGTACATGGACAGCAGAAACTTGTACATGGGCTGGTACATGTCTTGTACTGGCACATGTACATCGGCTGGTCCATGGACAGCAGACATTTGTACGTTCCAGGCCATTGTACAGAGGTGTGTCGGTTCAAACCCATGCCCGATGTCGTACCATGGCCGGGATCTTGACTTGTCAACGACTGTACATCACACACGTGATCGTACATCTGCAGGTACTGCACGGCATGCCAGTCCTGGAGTCGTGCATCCACTGCCCATTTGTGCAGTACCGCAAGATGAACCAAAACACTGTGCATTCTTGTTGTTTGACACCGGGGCAAAACCGGTGCCTGTGCATATCATTTTGCAGGATAATGATGTATCCTCACAAGTTGCCCGAATACCTGGCAAGGGCGCGAACCAGCACACATGGGATGCGGCAGAGGATTTGTCGCCTTCAATGCCAATGAGCCAAAGGAAGCCAGATTGTCCAAAACTAGTTATTGGGATGGAGCTTGTTGGAAAGTAGTTGTTGAGATCGAGCTTGTGCGAAAGTGATCGTTGAGATGGAGTATGTCGGAAAGTAGTTGCTGGGATGGAGCTTGTCTAAGAAAGAGGGGCTAAGAAGGGGAAGGCAGATGGCAGGGCGGGGTCCATAAGAAGGAACATGCAGGAAAGGCCCCAGAGCATGCAGCTTCCGACTTCACAGGAGGGCAAACCCCGCGTGCGGGCCCTGCGGACACGTGTGCTGGCAAAATCCTAGTAACTACAATGGCGTGGCGAAAAGCTACACTGGTAGTAAATAATGCAGGCACACACGGCAGCAAGTCACATGCAAGAAGCACATGTGATCTCTAAGTACGAGGGACGGGTCTTCAGGTCCAGCCACACATGATTGGGAGCGGGAGCACATGGCGGTCAATGACACGGTGCCAAGTCATCCTGTTTTGTGGGTCACATGACTGTGTGGAGCATGCACTGGCAAGGACGTCGGCATGCCCCACCGTTCCAAGCAAACCGGCTGGCAATGGTGGTCACAAGCGCCAGACACAGGCGGAAGAGCACTTGCTGAGATACTCATCGAGATCCCCCAGAAACCCCCCTCTTCCCCCCCCCCCCTTCTCTCTCCCTCTCTCCCTCTCTGGTACCCCTCTCCCGGGCTCATGCAAGCACACAGAGGGAGGAATATTGTTGCCAGAGTGGAAAGAGAAAGAGAGAGAGAGAGAGAGAGAGAGAGAGAGAGAGAGAGAGAGAGAGAGAGAGAGAGAGAGAGAGAGAGAAAGAGAGAGAGAAAGAGAGAGAGAGAGAGAGAGAGAGACAGAGAGAGAGAGAGAGAGAGAGAGAGAGAGAGAGAGAGAGTGCATGTGTGTGTGTGTGTGTGTGTGTGTGAGAGAGAGAGAGAGAGAGAGAGAGAGAGAGAGAGAGAGAGAGAGAGAGAGAGAGAGAGAGAGAGAGAGAGAGTGAGAGAGAGAGAGAAGGGGGGGGGGGGGGGAGAGAACGGGGGGGGGGCGGGAGACGAGGGAGGAGTGGATGATGGATGTGTGGCAGAAAGATTGATGCAGGGTTGCTCACCCTCCAAACATGCCAAGCCCAAAAGTGGGGGTGATCTCAAAGGTGGCGCGGGGCAGGAAGGCGGACGGGGGCATGTTCTGCCCATCATGGATGCGGTACAGTGCCCGCAGCGTGGGGGGCAGCTTGTGCTCCAGCCTTACCTCTGCTTCATCCAGCTGCTCTTCAGAAGCCCCCTCCCTGTCCGCATCCCCCAACCCAGCTTCCTCTGTCATGCAGTACACTAGTGTACAACGATGTACTTCTGTGGACAGCACCTGGCACCCTGTCGCTCCTGCTGCAATTATATCCGCATGTGCTTGTCTTTGCAAATAATATGTATGCCAGTATGTCCGCGCATATATGTGTCTCCGCGTGCGTGCAGACACACACACACACACACACACACACACACACACACACACACCCCCGCACACACGAGCGCGCGCGGGCACACATACCCACACGCGCGCGCGCGAGCACACACACACACACACACACACACACACACACACACACACACACACACACACAACAACAACCGAGAAACAGAACAGACGAACCCACTTCCCCACCCCCCCCCCCCCAAAAAAAGAAAACTTCAAGTAGACGAGGACGCGAATGGTACTGTTACTTGGAACCCGCCCCCACTCCCTGGCGCTGTATCCACACCATGTCTCTGCTTGCGCTAACTCGCTTCACGGACAGGAAGAGCCAGCATTCCATCATCGACCGAGCGCTAATTCGGACAAGCCAGCAGACTTCAGAAGAGGAAGAGAAGAGGAAGGAGCTGCACCGCAGGCTGGGGAGGAGGCGCGGAAAGTGCTCCGCAGCCCAGCCCTCAAACTTGCGCCAGAAGCGCGCCGCTCGAGCCCAGCCCTGGCCACTTAGGTAGGGCGCCACCTGTCCATCTGTCTGCCAAGCCCTGTACGCTGCCCTGCATTGACCCGCCCACCGCTTCACCCACCATCTCAATTACAGCACCCCCCACCACATCACCACTTCGCCAGTTACAGCCCCCCCCTACCATATCACCATTTCCCCAATTGCAGCACCCACCTACTATATCACCGCTTTGCCATTTACAACAAAGCCCCACCCCCAAAAAAACATATCACTATTTCGCCAATTATAGCACCTCCCACCATGTCTCCATTTCGCCAATTACAACACCCTCTGACCCACCAAATCACCACTCCGCGAATTCCAGCACCCCCCACCACATCAACACTCTCCCATTTACAACACCCGCCACTTTATCACACACTGTTACATCTCCCCACCACCTCACACGCAATGCGCTGTGCTTGAACAGGCATCCACTGCTTCAATTTGAAATAACCTTGTATCTCCATTCTGTATTAGACATTCCTGGCATTGAACTCGGGATACAACTCCATGTTTTTCCTTCTTTTGAAGGGAACAGCAACAAAGTAAATCGTGGGGGGAAAAATGCCCACGGGCTGTTGAAGACTCGTCTGCGGTTGCATCAACCTTCAAGTTTCACTGTATAAGCTATGTACGCCACCCCACCATGTTCATACGCTGTTAGCTCTACACGCCCAAGGTGTCCCCGCTCCACCATTTCCAATGGTGTGCAATCTGCAAACCATCCCAGCACCTGGCTGTGCACAACCAGCGGGGTCGTCGAAAACTTAAAAATGGTTAACAAAACAGATACATAGGCAGGGGGTTCTTTTTTTGCAGTGTGTCCAATCTATAAACCTTTCGTTTAAAAGATAGTGGCCTTGTAATATCCAGCGTGGTGATTCAAAGATACTGGCCTTGTAAAGTCCACCGGTGACCTGGCACCACTCTCCGCACCCCACTGGACTGCACCCCATCACCTCCAACCGATGTTCGTTGCGCAAACGTACACAGCCAATACCCCCACCACCTCAATATGCTGTTCGTTGTGCTAACACGCCACATCAAAGAATTGTTCTCTAAGCAAAGCACTCCATAACCTCACACACTGTTTGCTGAGGACCTGTGCGAACCTCTCTATCCATCTCTCTCTCTCTCTCTCTCTCTCTCTCTCTCTCTCTGTCTCTCTCTCTCTCTCTCTCTCTCTCTCTCTCTCTCTCTCTCTCTCTCTCTCTCTCTCTCTCTCTCTCTCTCTCTCTCTCTCTCTCTCCCTCCCTCCCTCCCTCCCTCCCTCCCTCCCTCCCTTTCTCTCTCTCTCTCTCTCTCTCTCTCTCTCTCTCTCTCTCTCTCTCTCTCTCTCTCTCTCTCTCTCTCACACACACACACACACACACACACACACACACACACGCACACACACACACACACACACACACACACACACACACACACACACACACAACACAACTCACACACTCAGACGCGCACGCCCCTTTGCCCTGGGGAATTCCAGAACCCCACAAACCGCGTGGATTGGTGGGGATTGGACATAAAAGAGCAAAAATAAAAAAGGTTTCAGCATGGGGCTCACTGGAAAGTGGGCAAGGGGTGATTGAAGGGGTCCAGGGGCTGGTCCAGAAGCAGATCCCTCTCACAGTGCCGCTGCCAAAGCGCGTCATGGCTGCAGGCGTGGTTCCAGGCTGTGCTCACGCATGCTGCTAATGCGCAATCCCTGGCGTCCAAGTGCCTGTCCGCACACCCCCCCCCCGGCAGGACTTCAGGGGATTGGCCCTGAAACATTGTGTGGCGGGATTGAGTACATCTTTGTAAGCGTCACTACACTACCCTGTCGCTGATCCACTTTTCGGGGGCTCGAATATCGTGGATGTGATGGAAAACAAAAAGAAAAGAACAAGAAAAGGAAAAAGGAAAAGGAAAAAAGGAAAAAAGGAAAAAGGAGGGGCCAAACACGGCAGCAGGGGCAGAAGAAGACGGACGAGGCTACCAGAAACAGGCAAAGCGCAGGAAGGATGGCGTTGTTCACAGAACCACCTCTGTGTTCTGCAAGCTTGGAATACCAAAATTCCG
>KV908590.1:0-30000 GCA_002005505.1 Botryococcus braunii | reverse complement strand
CGCCACCTCAAGGGCCATGAGTGGCCCATTACGGGCAGAACCGTACATTAAAAGCTTTGGCCTCTTATTACACCAAATACAGAATGGCCTCTTGATTGAAAGAATAGTAAGGTACACTTTTAGCGTTTGGCATGTTAAAACAATTGTTGCAACGGTCTTTCTCACTACGTTTACGCTACGTAGCTGCGCATGCGCTTTAGCAAAAGTACTACGGGGGAGTATAGTGCCACTAGTAACTACACGAGAGAACAGCAGAGCGATGAAAAGTCATACACGCATGCAAACGGTCAATTGATCAACGGTTCTGGACCCAAAATAATGGAGAGCAAACGGAAAATCCGTTGCAATTTGCCACTACGGTGCACACGTGTGACATATTAATATATGACGTATTTTGCAAATTTTCGCCCCTCATTTAAATGGCCCCCCAGACAGCGTGCCGTGATTTAAAATGGGCCCTTATAAGGGCCCTTATAACTATAGGTGCAAGGACTGCATGACCAGCGTGCAGGTGCGTGAATCCACATTCGCGAAGCTTCCTTAACGCACAGAGGATGAAATTCCAAAGAAATGGGTTGTCACATTATACAGTTTACTTACGTAGGCAAATCATTTGTACAGTCCCAGCGTAGCTGCCTCCAGGCTCCCCTCATGCGCTCAAAGAGTGGGCCCAATTAATTTTCGAGAATATATTCGCAATCCTCGTGGCCTTGCATAAAAGTCAATTCACGCTGACGTTCCCTGCAATGGCCCGGTAGATACGTATAATTTCCTCTCGTAATTAAAACAAAAGTCATTGCCCTCTTGGAAGGTTCTTTTCAACTAAATAAGATTTAGTTCTAATTTATTTATTTATTGTTTAAAATGTTGGCAACTGCAGCTTGAAATGTTCAGATCTGTCATATAATCCTTAACATTTCAAGCTGCAGTAGCCAAACGTTTTTTCCCCCAATAATAATTAGAGTTTCGAGGAGCTCGTTCATGTACATGTACATGTTGCTGCGCAAAATGAACTAGTACATAATTAGTCGAATTGTAACAAATTTATGAGCTGTATGAGCAGTCTACATGTACCTGGCTGTTGCAAATTGTGCTAGTGCTTAACTCCTTCAGTATTTTGCAGCAAGTTAATACATTGGGGAGGAGTAACTGTCTGATCAACCCGGTACCTAGATTTCATAGGTGGCTTAAAAGAAGAAGCTTAAACCACCCATGTCCCAAATCGAATGTGCTTTATTCTAAGCAGACCCCCCGTCCTCTTCTCTCTGTCTCTCTCTCTCTCTCTCTCTCTCTCTCTCTCTCTCTCTCTCTCTCTCTCTCTCTCTCTCTCTCTCTCTATCTCTCTCTCTCTCTCTCTCTCTCTCTCTCTCTCTCTCTCTCTCTCTCTCTCTCTCTCTCTCTCTCTCTCTCTCTCTCTCTCTCTCTCTCTGTCTCTGTCTCTCTCTCTCTCCCCCCCCTCTCCCCCTCCCGCACCCCTCCTCTCTGCGATCCCAAAAAATGTCATGCCGTGCAACCACATCACCAACCACACCAACAGAGGACAACCACCCTGAGAGCACTTCCAGCGTGGCTGTTAATTGTCATAGCCTCCATAATCAGTACCATTACTGGACATTGTTGTTGTCAAGCAAGTGGCTCTTCCTCAGCACAGCCACTCGGGAGACGCATCACTGCGCACCGGCCTGCAGTGCTTTCAACCGAGACAGGTGCGCAATGGACAGTCTGATCTGGCTGTGGGTCACGTGCTGGGGCAGCAACTCCTTCAGAAGCTTGACAGAGCCTTGTTCTGAAAGCTCTTCGAGAGCTGCGCAAGGAAGCCTTCCTATGACCTCCTGCAGCTCGGAAGGACACACCTGCGAGGCTGGGACCTCCTGCTCCTGTCCTTCGAGCCTATGCTGCAACCCTGCATCCTGGCTATGCAGTGCTGCAGCCCGTCCCCGCAGGGCGGAAGAGAGCTGCACTAGTTGCGCAACCACCTCTGCCTCCAAATTTGCTGGACACGCAACCACAGGTGCGGAGGCCCCCGCCCATTCCGCGGAGCCCTCCTGAGACCATACTACCGGGCCGCTCTCGAGTACCGCACCAGGTCCCGGCGGTTCTGCCTGTCGGGAATTTTGGGGCGGGAGGTCAGGGCCCTGGCTCCCATCTTCCTTTCTCCCCGCCTGTCTGGGGAGAGCTCGGCCTGCAGGCGCTGTGCTAGGGTGACCCCAGCGGGGAGGCCCTCCCGCCGCCGAATCTGAAGGACCACCTCTTGGAGATGCACACCCAGAGGGGCCCTGTCGCTGGCAGCCGTCCTGCGGGACCTCTGGGGAGGATCCCTCAGCGGCGCCCTTAGGCCCCCAGTCTGGGGCACCTGAAGCGGGCGCACACGAGGGGACCCCATGGGGATGTTCGGGGTGGAAGGAACCTTTGCCGCCGGCTGCCGCCTCGTGAGCTAGCGCTGGAGGGGGACGGTCAGGGCGTGGCGAGGCAGCCCCCTCATGGGCACACGAAGGCTGGGAGGACTGTAATGCGGTACGGTGCACAGGCGCATACTGGGACAGGGTCTCCGGGCTCACATCCCGTGCAGGGCATAATAGCTGTTCGCAGACGCTGCCGACGGCCAGCAGGGTGGCTAATGGTACCCCGCAGCGCTGCCAGTCGTACGCGTACCCGCCTGATATTGCTTCGGCCAGATAGGACTGCACTGTGTCCGGGCGCACGCAGCGCTGGGCTGCTATCGACTCCACGGTGAAACCCTGCGCGCGACCCAAGCACATGCCAATCAGCAGCTGCACATTTCGCATTAAGGAGTGCACATGGAGCAATTGAATCACCATGTAAGTGTCCTGCTCCTTTTGCTACACCATTTTCTAGCTCCAGCGGAGCATGTGACCGCTTGGCTTGAATTGACCATGTCTTCTTGAAACGTTGCATGCTCGAACTCAGCGCTCGCTGCTCAGCACCGTGTCTTTTTACTTGCTCAACACCGTGACTTATTTACGCTTTCTGCGTCTGTGCTGAGTGCAAGGGTTCCAGAGCGGGGCTCATGTCTTTTTCTGTCGTCCCCCGCTTGCAGCAAGCCCATTACTAGGCCCGCCTCAGGGTGCAATCCACACAATCACGTCCAAACAAAGAATCCCGAAACCGGTTTCATGTCGCATCCAAACACCCGTGTCCAGCACCCGTGAACCTCACTCGAATAATTGTTCCAGAATTGTTGACCTAAATTTTACTTGCGAGTGCACAGTCCTTTCGCACTGTGTCCCCAACCCCTGCCCCCTTCACCGCTGCCCCCATGTCTCGGGCTCTTCCCTGTGCTCCTCCTGGGGGTGATTGAGTGGGTCTGGGCTACCTCGGTGAACCTTTCATACACCCAAGCTTTGGCTGGCGGCAGACGAGCTTGCTGGGAAGAGGCAGGCATGTGGCACAGCGCCTCAACCCCATCCTCTAGCGAAGCCTCTAAAGGGGCACACGGCAGTGGCGGTGGCTTCCACCTGACTTCCATGGCCATCAGGGCCTGCCCAGTGGCCGGTGCCCACCCACCCACCACCTCAGCCGGTCAGGTCTTTTGGGACAGAGGTGGCAAAATCCGTTGTCCCCACGACGTCTGAGGGCGTGGAGGGAAAGAAGGCGAAACGCCAAGCATTCCAGGCATACACCAGCAACATGACCATGCGCACTAGCAACAGCAACATGTCTGAGGTGACACGACCAGACAGACAGGCAGGCATGCAAAGCAGGAATCCGGGCATGCGCAAGCGACGAGGGAGAGAGGGGGAGAGAGGGAGAGGAAGCGGGGCCGCTTGAAAGCAGAGCCTCGGATCTACTCCACAACTTAAGCGGCGAGAGCAATTCACGATGCGGTCATCAGCAGTCAACAAGCTCCAGCAGCAGACATGAAAGATGCCATCAGTACACGAATGTCTGGTATTCGTCATCAGGATGGCTAGATGAGCATCAGCACTGCAAGGGCAGAAATCACACGGCCAATGTAGGGACTTTTTGTTTTTTGACGTGCTGCGGAGGGCGTGAAAGTCGTGATTCCTGGATCAGTGGGGTTAAGAGAGCAGGAAGGCCACACAAGGTCCCTGTGGCCATGAGATTCGGGGGTGTTGGTTGTGTCGCACTGACCTGGTAAGAGAGGAGTGATGCAGCAGCGTCTGCAGCGGCATACGAAAGCTGCGCCCTTGACAGCGGCCTCGCCTCCCAGTCACTGACACGCACCTGGGGATCCTTGGGCAGCTGGCATTGCAGGACCTCCTGTACCAGGCCTGTTTGGACCGCCCCACTCTCCCACTCGCTTGCAAGCAACTGGAGGCCTTTGGAAGATGCGGGAGGAAAAGGTATTATTTAATCTCCCTAGGGAACATCCCTCTTTTGGGAACATCCCAATAATTTCCTTCCTTCATTTCTCAGTGGAAATTCAGATCTTCCCAACCCCGAGAGGATGCATTACATGCCAGCCAATTACTTGAAGAGGCTCCCCCCCCCCCCCCCAACAACCCCCCAAAACGGCCCCAACCCCCTCTGGCAGCCCATACTGGTATGCTGCGATTACACGTCAATGCAGTGCTCTCTTGGTGTCAAGACTGGCAGGTACATATATTGGTAGCTTTGCCAGTACACTTCAACCGGGCTTGCTCTTTCTGTCAGGACTCGGTCTGCTTCAGTGCTGGGCAGTGCAACAGTGCCAGTGGGAGGACTCATAGGGGGCACACCGCAAGAGACAGAGGAAGGCACCTGCGAGGCTCCATTTGGAAAAGGATGAGAGGGAGGAGGCCAGGCGGAGGTTGGCCTCCTCTGAAAGGCAGCAGAGGCCGTTGCATTCAACGCCGTAATCTCGCCATAGCTTTTGCGCATCTTGAAGGATGCCCACACCCACTTTCAGGAGTTCCTGCACCAAAATTTGAAGCGCAGGCCTGGTTAATGGCTTTTTATATGACATGCCTCCTGGATCCCCCCTGGCCCCCGGGATATTCAGAGACATGGACGAACCATTGAGTACCGTAGGAGCTCATTTTCAGCCGCAGGGGTTGCACAATACCAACGTTCATTGCCGTCGGGGCACCCAGAAACACGTGCGTCGAAAAATAAGAAACACACACACACACACACACACACACACACACACACACACACACACACACACACACACACACACACACACACACACAGCGAGAGAGAGAGAGAGAGAGAGAGAGAGAGAGAGAGAGAGAGAGAGAGAGAGAGAGAGAGAGAGAGAGAGAGAGAGAGAGAGAGAGAGAGATGCACGGCAGGGAGGATAAGACCTAGGTATCGTGATTGCTAGCCGACGTCCCCCATGGCTGACAGAAGGGGGGCATGCCAACAAACTCGCTTTGTACGTAGAAATCGGGGCCAAGGAGCTTGCCTGGTTCATAAGAATCCTGGCAAGCGCAGGTGTGATGCCAGAATAGGCTATGTGCAGCAGCAGACAGGTCAGATCTCCCCCGGGATTGACAGGCCCTTTGCTGGCCCCACAGCTGTGAGAGAGCTGTCCCACTGGTACCGCAGTCTCAACAGGCCGGTAGCACAGCTGCAGCAGGGCTGCCTTGCGAGGTGCTTGCCCGGCCTTGAATGTGACCCTCCACCTGCCGGGCACAGCAAGTATCTCGGCTTAAGCCATCGTTTCCTCCTTGAGGTGGCCACATGTGTGCAAATTTCTCTAAAGGCAGCAACATGTGTGCCTTCTCTTCGTGACAAAAGGAGCAATCAATGTGCAGCAGCTTGCCTGGTTTTTTTCCGTTTTTCCCCTTTTTGTTTTCCCCCTCACGGTAAAGGAGCAGGGCGCCCCTTGGCTTACACTTTCTGAGGGTCTGGGGTCCCTCTGGTATGCTGCATACGACTCTGGTTAGCCCTCATTACTTCCTACGAATGAGGCCATATGTCAGTCTAGAACAAGCAAAGGCAAGAAGCAAATGCGGTGTTTGCTCACAGCAAGCACCTTTCAGAAGACCATGCAACACATCTAGAACCAGTCCGACCTCATCGAGATCAGTACTGTGTTTTCAAAGCTGCCCCATTTCGGAGTTAGGACAGCGACCTCAAAGATTGGTCTTAGAATCGAATTCAACGCTTTTGACAGAAAAGGCAACGGTAACAATCCCCTTGCTTTCAACCCCCGTCAGTCTTCATAACAGGGGAACAATTTTCCTGTATCCCCCTTCTCCACCTTCTTTGAGTCCTGCAATGAAAGGGGACGTACTCTATATCCATTCCAACAGTTGTGACGCCAGATTCAAGCAGTGCCTGACAGAAATGGTCTACCTCCAAGGGTGTGAATGCATACAGCAGTGTCCCCTGTGCAGTTCAAAATGTTTTCTTTGGTTCCAGGTCCTGAAGCTGGTGTGAATAGGCAGCAAAGTCACCTTGCAGGTGGCCACCATTAACATGTCGAGGGCCTACCTTGAATTTGAATGCATGCCCCGTGCCGTACCCGGCTCGGGGTTTTGCATAATTTTCTTTTGATCCCTCTGCGAAACTGAAAGGTAGCTTGCGCTTGCTTTGGGCCCCTTGAAAAGCTTCAGTCTTCGAGTGGGCAGAGCCTGCGTGGAAGCAAACGCAGCCCACAGGGCTTGCACAAGTTCAAAAGTGGGCATTGATCAGGTTCTTGCCGCAACCACTTGTTAACAGACAAAACAGTGGGTGAATTTGAAATAAAATTCCGCCGTTTGAAAACGACCTCCAGGGCTTAAGAGGTCTGCGTGGTGCGCTGAAAGTTCGTCATATAAGGGCGTCAGAGACTTGACCCATCATGGGCAGCTTTCTTACGTATGATTTTGGAAACAAGCTTCGACACCATAGTAACATGCAAGTTGCGAAATACTCCCACCAGCCGATTTTTTCAATCCAAACTGGGTTTCAGCGGCTTGGACAGCGACTTCGATTTCCAAGGTTTGGCTGGGGGAAATCTGCAACCCAGGTGACAAAGGGGTGAAGCGCAACCTCCAAACACCCAGCCTTCCTCTCTCAGGAATCGATCATGCACAAACGGTATTTGATACGTGACATACCTCATTTTCGAAATCATCCATAAGTGTGAACTCCGTCGCTTATTGCTGCCGAGTTCTGCAAGTTTCCTTGAAACTTTTCACGCTCAATAATCAAGATCGCAATGTTAAAATGTCCATCCTTCATTTCTCAGTGGGCCGTCAGTAGCTGTTGTGCGGAGTTCAAAAGAACGGGTCCACTGGAACCACCCCGAATTGGGGCACCTAGCGGACGTGTGGGTCTCTCCGCTCCTTGCGGGTAATCAGGTTCCCTTGACCCTTCGGGGGCCTGAGACTGATATATTTCACTTTTCCTTTAATCAGGTTCCCTTGATCCCGGCCTTTTAAGAGAAAAGTGAATATATCAGTCTCAGGCCCCCAGTGCCCCAATAGTCACGTGTCGACAGCCGAAGAGCTGCAGGTGTAAAAAATATATAGATCGGGCAAAATATGTGTGAAAGGGAAGAGAACAACAAGAAAACAGAAAGATGGGAAGGAGACAAGGGGGGGGGGAGGAGAGGGTAGAGGAGAGAGAGGAGGTGGGGGAGAGAGGGAGAGGAGAGAAAGAGGGGGAGGGAGGGAGGGGGGTGGAGAGAGAGAGAGAGAGAGAGAGAGAGAGAGAGAGAGAGAGAGAAGGAGAGAGAGAGGAGAGAGAGAGAGAGAGAGAGAGAGAGAGAGAGAAGAGAGAGAGAGAGAGAGAGAGAGTGAGAGAGAGAGAGGGGGGAGAGAGAGAGAGAGAGAGAGAGAGAGAGAGTGAGAGAGAGAGAGAGAGAGAGAGAGAGAGAGGAGAGAGAGAGAGAGAGAGAGAGAGAGGAGAGAGAGAGAGAGGAGAGAGATAGATAGATAGATAGAGAGGGAGGGAGGGAGAGGGAGGGGAGGGGGGGGAGAGAGGGGGGAGGGGGAGAGAGAGGGGGAGAGAGGGGAGAAGAGAGAGGAGAGAGAGAGAGAGAGAGAGAGAGAGAGAGAGAGAGAGAGAGAGAGAGGAGAGAGAGAGAGAGAGAGAGAGAGAGAGAGAGAGAGAGTGTGTGCGAGGGGCCGGCCTTGGCCTTACTCCGAGTTAGTTCCTCAGCATTAACCCCGGGGCCCAGCCATACATCTGTCAAGCATTTCTGCTTGCGGCGTCACCTGCAGTGATGGCACGACGGCAGCGTCAGTTCGTAGCCTGTGGGAAAAACCGTCCACGCTACAACGTTTCCAGGAACAGCACACAGCACTCTCCAACAGTAGAGGTTGGTCAAGGATACCAACATGCTTCGGACAAGTCTTACAAATGATGTTAACTGCTCTCACTCTTGCTAAAGACCACGTAACACTACGCCTTGCCTGATAGCAGAGTTCAGCACCAAAGAGGCCTTGCGATGTCTACTTTACGTCACTAGAATACAATAACAGTTCATCAGTAACTCAGCAAAATCTCTTTGTGATGTTTGTACAGTGAAACTATCTTACCGCCACAACGGTGGACGTCAACATAAGTCTCAATGAGGTCAAACATTCAGTGCGCTCTCGTCATGCACTCTCATCAATGCACACAGCAGTAATATCTAACTGGTCTGAATTTTTGAGCACAATCATACCTGGAACGACTTTGAGAATCCTAAACACACCTGCAGTGATGGCACGACGGCAGCGTCAGTTCGTAGCATGTGGGAAAAACCGTCCACGCTACAACGTTTCCAGGAACAGCACACAGCACTCTCCAACAGTAGAGGTTGGTCAAGGATACCAACATGCTTCGGACAAGTACCGAGCCGTTCCTGGGCTGCCCAGGGATGGCTCGGACTGCAGGGATCCTAAAGTACTACCATACGTAATGTCTATTGAGAACGCATATCGTACAAGTCACTGTTATGTCATTGAGGTACGAGTATGATCTATACCGTTCATAAAGGGCTATAAAGGCTATAGTTCACACTGCTGTTGATGGCATGTGACAGGGGATGTCACTAAGTACAGTATTGACCAATTCATTCAACACTTCCCCTTGACAGCACCCTGTCACCTATGTCATCTTCACAAGTCCAAACCCTCGCCTGTGCATCTGGAAGGCAGGGCGAGCGAGAGGCTTTGTCAGCATGTCTGCCTTGTTCCTTGCAGACTCCACATAGCAGAGTGTAACCTGCCCCTTTGCAATAGCTTCACGTGCAAAGTGGAAGCACACTGCAATGTGCTTAGTATACTTGCTATACAGTGGGTTTTTCAGGTTAGCAATGCACCCCTGATTGTCACAGTATAGCTTCACTGACCAAGGAGGAGTTCCGATTTCCTCCATGAACCCACGCAGCCAGTTAAGCTCCTTAATAGCCAGACTGGTTGCCATGAATTCTGCCTCCACAGTGGAGGTAGCAACTGAGTGTTGCTTCTTACTACCCCAGACCACAGCACTGCCAAACACTGATAGCACATATCCCGAGGTAGAATGCCTGCTGTCAATATCGCCAGCATAATCTGCATCAACATGACCTTCTAACACAAGCCCTTTCCCTCCCAGCACTAAGACACACTCTCGAGTAGACTGAAGATACCTCAATACCCTCAAGCCCTCATTCATGTGGGCAGTGGTGGGAGCGTTCCGGTAACGGGACAGAACACCCACAGCCTGAGCTATATCAGGTCGAGTTGTATTAGCAATATACAACAGAGACCCAACAAGCTCACAATATCTATGCCCGGGAGGCAGTGGAGTCCCAGACCCAAAGCTGGTCTCACCCACTGTAACCTGCGGCATCCCAGACATCACAAAGTCTTTACTCATGGGAGTATCGACTGTACGTGACTCAGCACTCACCCCAAACTTCTCACACAGTGCATCAATCTTAGGCACGCAGCTCAGTGATAAGCACCGATTCTCTCTATCTCTCAGGATCTGGCAGCCCAAGAAGTCCTTGACTTCACCAAGGTCATGAATCTTGAAGCTTGCCAACAGCTCCTTTTTCACCCATTCTATCTCTTCCGCACCCATTGCCACAATCAAAAGATCATCAACATACACAAGCATGTATGACAGCTCCCCATCCTCGTGTCTCTTTATGTAAACTCCCGCATCGCTCTTACACACTTCATATCCCATACTCAGCAGCTTCTCATTCAGGGTCTTGTGCCAAGCCCTGGGAGCCTGCTTCAGGCCATAAAGGGCCTTACGCAGTTTGCACACAATGTTGGGGTTGCCATTATCAAACCCAGGAGGGTGTGTCACATACACCTCCTCCTCTAATTCACCATTCAAAAAGGCGGTCTTTATATCCACCTGGTGAATTTCCATGTTCTTTGCTGCAGCAGTTGCTAGCAAAGTCCTCCTGGACCCATAGCTGCTGGTAGGTGCAAAGACCTCATCTACATCAACTCCAGGAATCTGTCTACAGCCCTGGGCTACAAGCCGAGCCTTAAATCTCAACACGTTCCCATGTGCATCAGTCTTCACAGAGAAGATCCAATGCACACGGATCACCTTGTGTCCCCTGGGTCTCTCAACGGACTCCATCACCTCGTGCGCATCAAGAGAATCTTGCTCCTCTTGCATTGCCTGGCGCCAGAATTCCCACTGAGGGGATCTTTGCGCCTCCCTGAGGTTTCCAGGGACTGGCACCTTGGACCACCTCACCCCAGGTATCTGACCCTTGACAGGATTCAGATTGTGATCATGCACAACATGGCTATCCTCTCTAGGCTCACACGCACGTGCTTCCACTACTCTTTCGCTCGAGGTTACTGCGTTACACACCTCTCTGACTCTCTCCCACTCTGGAGGTGTCTGCAGCTTTCTCTCCTTGGAGGAGTCACATGCTGCTCCACTCAATCTGGGTCTTACATCACTCATCATGTCCCAAACGCACTCATCACTCAAAGGCGCAGCATAATCTGGCACTGTGCGACACCCTGCAGTGGTATCTCTCTCTGTAAAAGGTTATGGGCAGTGGCGTATCCTGTAAGCAAGCAGACAGGTCGTAAGTTCGTGCCTCTCCAGCTACAGTCCTTGACGACTGTCTGCTCTTTAGACACATGCAACTGCATGAACAAGACTGGCATCCTTATGTGCCCAGTATCTTTCCAAACCAGTTCCGTTACATGTTGATCTGTCAATGAGCATCTACACACGGATAAGCTCCTGACGGCTGAAAGCAAGTACCTTCCTATACTCAATCAAGACTCCGTCCCTTAGCTGTTTGGGAGACTTGATTGTCCACTAAGATGGTTCACTTACAAACAAGCAATCAAACATGAACACATTACCAATACACACCCTGCGTCACCGCACCTGTAAGGAAGCAGACAGGTCGTAAGTTCGTGCCTCTCCAGCTACAGTCCTTGACGACTGTCTGCTCTTTAGACACATGCAACTGCATGAACAAGACTGGCATCCTTATGTGCCCAGTATCTTTCCAAACCAGTTGCTCGACTATGCGGTGATCGCAGCTTTAATAGTCCTTTCACACTAACGCGTAATCTAAATCAGATTGTACCTTATGTTCGAAATAGACCTCCTCCGAACGTGTCTTGAGGTACCTTATGTGGATAGTGGACCCGTATCCTAATAATGTACATTTGAAGATCATCTAAAGCACAAGGCATTCTATAATGTATGTTCACAACTCAACACTTCCCCTTGCCTGCATGCTTTATGTGTATCTTCTCAAACCTAGTGAATCACAATGACCAACAAACACGGGCTTAGCAAGTGGCTTGGTCATAATGTCAGCCACATTTCGAGCAGATTCTACATAGATGATATCTACCTGCCCAAGTGCCATAGCTTCCCTAGCATAGTGGAAGCTTACTGCAACATGCTTTGTGAATTTGGAATAAAGGGGGTTCCGTAAATTGGAAATGCATCCTTGGTTGTCACAGAAAATTTTGACTCTCCAAGGTGCAGCTCCAATCTCTTCCAAGAAGCCCCTAAGCCAGTTGGCTTCCTTCACAATATGGCCGGCTGCCATAAACTCGGCTTGCACAGGTGAGGTAGCAACTTGAGCTCTGCTTCTTGCTTCCCCAAACCACGGCACTACCATAGACTGATAGGACATAGCCAGTGGTGGAATACCTGTGGTCCAGGTCCCCAGCATAGTCGGCATCAACATAGCCTTCTAGCTCAGGCCCCTTTCCACCCAGAGTAAGAGCTAATTCTCTCGTATCTCTCAAGTACTTCAGCACTCGAATGGCCTCATTCCAGTGTGAGGTAGTGGGTGTCATTCTATACCTTGACAACACTCCAACAGCCTGAGAAATGTCAGGCCGGGTCGTATTGGCAATATATAGCAACGATCCAATCAACTCACAGTACCGATGACCAGGTGGCAGTGGGGTACCTGCCCCATGTGATAAACCATCTGAGGACTCGGGTCTGCTGCTAGCCACGAAGTCCTTGGACATGGGGGTATCAACCACACACCCATCATCAGCAACACCAAACTTTTCCACAAGAGCATCAATCTTGGGAGTGCAACTCATGGAAATAGTGCTCTGAACTCTATTGCGTAGGACCTGACACCCCAGGAAATCATTCACCTCTCCCAAATCATGGATGGTGAAGTCCTTCTTCAACAACTCTTTCCCCCACTCAATCTCTGCAACCAATCTGGCAACTATGAGAAGATCATCAACATAAACAAGAATAAAGGACAGGTTGCCATCAGGGGCCCTCCTGATGTATACACCCGCATCACTCTTGCACACACTATACCCCATCACGCTCAACTTGTCGGTCAAGGTCTTGTGCCAAGCCCGTGGGGCTTGTTTTAGACCGTATAGTGCCTTCCTGAGCTTGCACACAACCCTCGTGTTGCCATTCTCAAATCCTGGTGGTTGAGTCACATAGACCTCTTCCTCCAACTCTCCATTGAGAAAAGCCGTCTTGATATCCACTTGGTGGATCTCAAGATTCTGTGTGGCAGCCACTGCCAGCACAGCCCTCCTTGCCCCATAGCTGCTGGTGGGTGCAAATACCTCCCCAACATCTATCCCAGGGATCTGTCTACACCCTTGGGCAACTAACCTCGCTTTAAAGCGAGTAACATTCCCATGTGCATCAATTTTAGTGGAGAATATCCAATGGACAGGAATAACTTTTTGTCCATGTGGTCTGTCCACATACTCTAGAACCTCATGGGTATCAAGGGAATCCATCTCTTCCCTCATTGCTTGTTGCCAAAAATCCCACTGAGGGGAGCATTGGGCTTCCCTCAGGTTAGATGGCACGTGAACCTTTCCCAGCTTGACATAAGGTACATTTTGTACCTTATGCTGAGACTCTGCAGTACTGTCAGCACTCCTGGGACTGTTGTCTTTTATATCCCTCTGATCCTGGTTCCCAGAATAAGGTACATTTTGTACCTTATGTTGAGATCCTGCAGTACAGCCAGAACTGCCAGAGCCCTCCCCAACTCTCTCTCTTGAACTGTCAGACTCATGCGCTCCACCATTACAATCTCTCACCTTTCTCAATGCAGGTGGAAATAGCAGCTCTCTCTCTCTCTCCTGGACTCACACCTAGGTACACTACTCTGACTTTCCTGAGCTGCGCCTACTGTGTCAGGCTGCACCCCATAAGCATGACTGGTTCCCAGCTCAACTTGACTACGTGCTTCCCCTGCTGCTGGCACTTCTAGCCCACTACTCTTCTCGCTAACATCTTCTCCAAGCATAGCCTCCCCTGTCTCAACCTGCCTCTGCAAATCAGGGAGACCTACCAAGGGTGGCTCACTCACAAGTACCTGGCCTGAGCCAGGGTCATGCATGGGGACCCCTGAGTCCCTCCTAGCCTGGCGCTGTTCATAACGCTGATCCCTTGTGAGGGTGGTTCCTGGGGGAAGTCTATGTTGAGACTTCCCCTGGAACCTGACCCCCTCCTGCATCTTCTGCAGTTTGTCCAGCTGCGAGTGCGCTTCAGCACCCCCCCGAGCTAAATTTTGAAGATGGCCCAGCACTGACAATGATTGCTGTGAGGTCTCTGAAGTGGCAGGGGAACCATCCTGGCTGCTGGCGGCTCCAGCCACAGGTCCGACTGAGCTCCTCAGCCTGCTGTGATCCTCTGGAGAGCTGGCAGTGGTAGCAGGAGATCCAGTGGGCTTGCACTCCACCACTGGGTCATCCTCTGCTTCCCAAAAAATCACGGGAATGGCTGTTGGTGAGCTGGGGACATTGGAATTGCCTCCCCTGCCCTGCGAGGACGCTCCTGAGAGCCATTGAGAGGATCCAGGTTGCACCTTAGACATACCCACTCTCTCCCCTCCTCTCAAATGCTCAAGGAATGTAACATCCCTGCTCTCTTTCCATACACCATTGCCTACATACACTCGATAGGCCTTGGACTGTGGGCAATACCCAGTGAACATGCCTGGAATGGTCTTTGGTCCAAATACAGACCGCTGACCTGGGGGAATGTGAACATGTGCCACACAGCCCCATGTGCGCAAGGAAGCAACATCAGGCTTTACCCCATAGAACATCTCAGTAGGGGTCAGAGGCCTGCCTGTGGTGGGGCCCACGTTGTACAGCAGGGTGGCAGACTCCAGTGCCTCCTTCCACAAGGAAGGGTCTGCTGCAGCGTGCACCAACAGGGTCCTTGTGCGCTCCTTCAGAGTCCGATTCATGCGCTCAGCAAGTCCATTTTGCTGAGGCGTGGATGGAGCTGAGGTCTCCATTTTAGTGCCCTGCTGAGCACAAAATTCTTTGAACTGCTGATTCAGAAATTCTGTCCCTCTGTCAGATCTCACACACTTCACCACTTTCTCATGAAATGTCTGCCAGTACTTCAAGAGCTCAATGAGGGCCTTGGGAATGGCTTCTTTCGACTTCACTGCCAATGAGGCTATCAGATGGGATTTTTCATCAACAACAGTAACCCAAAAACGCTCTCCTGTGATTGCAGCTGGTGAAATGGGACCCACAGTGTCCACATGCACTCTATCTAAAACACTTTCTGCAGGCCTAGAGGAAGCTGGAAAGGGGGGGCGAGAATGTTTCCCTTGTATACATGACTCACACTGGGGAGAACACTCTGAGCATGGAGCAAGGGACACATTGATCCCAGTGACCAGGTCTTCGTTGTCCAACCTTGTCATACTCTTAACCCCAGGATGCCCCAACCTTGCATGCCACAGTAGTCGATCTGTACACACGTGCCCTTTCCTGGCATGATACGAGGCAACATGAGGACTGGACTCTGGCTGCGCATCATGCTGGCTCTTGACGGGACACACCCATTCTAAAAAAAACAGCCCTCGCTCTCTGGCTATCTTACCAGACCAGCCTGCTGGGCCTTTCATGGTCGTGTACCCACCTGCACTGTCAGTGAGGAATGATGCTCCATCCTGAATGGCTCCTGTGACAGAAATCAGATTAGTGTGTGCAGTGGGCACACACTGCACATTATGCAGCCAAAACACCTCTTGTCTGGCATTGACCAGACACACAGACCCAGTTGCAACTATCCCTCCTTTCGCGTCAGAAGTGGCCAAATGAAGAGGGAGGGGTTGGGCATGCAGGACTAGGTTGTGTAGTAAAGACAGATCATTTACAAGGTGCACCGATGCACCACTATCTATCAGCCACGAGGTACAGAAAGCCCCATGAGACGTAGGGGTAAGCACATTCAACGAAACGAACATAGGCTCACCAGCACCTGGAGGAGGTGGTGGTGGGAGATGCCAGCCTGGGAAGAAGGGGAAGATAGTGGACACAGATCCAGGAGCATGTGAGGGTGCCACGGGAGGGCCTCCTCTGGACTGGCCAGCATCCCACCAGCTGGCTTGTTGCTGAGGAGCTCCAGTGCCCCACAACGCAGCTGGGCCCGCACTTGCAGCTTGCATTGTGCCACGTAGAGCTTGCAGCCTCTTCAGTTCCAGGCACTCCCTCCAGAAATGTCCCGTCTCGTTGCAGAAGCGACACGCCAGTTCCTCCTTTGGCCTCCTGCCACGTCCAGACCCTCGCCCCCTGCCTCCAGCTTTGTGAGCTGAAGGGCCCTGGGGGCCTGACCATCAGCAGGTGCTCCAGCTCCCACTCCTGGTGCTGCTCCAGCGCCCGGGGCAGCTCCAGCGCCTTGGGGAGGCCCAGGGATTCCACCCTGAGCTGGCACGGCTGCTGCTGCTGCTGCCATAACTGCTGCAGCTGATGCTGTGACTTGCACTGACTCTGCCAGCGGGATATCCTGGTACTCCAAGTTCTCAATGGCAGTGAGGATCGTCTCCAGCATGTTGTAGGGGTCTGACTTGGCGGAGGTAATTGCCCAAGCGTCGTTCTGCAAGACTGCAGGTAGTCCCTTATACATATACCTGCAGATCTGGCGGTCGCTCAGCTGATGGTTATTGGCCTCCAGGGAGGCGGCAATACTGATGACTCGGTGGCACCATTCTTGCACTGTCTCTCCCTTTACCATGCCTTGTTTGAGCCCCTTGATCCACTTCTCGTTGATTTCGCTGTCCTTCCCTCCAGTGCAGCGGTCTGCCATCCACTGAATGAAGTCAAAAGCGCTCCCCCGCTGTTTGACTTCGTCGTGCCACATGGACGGGACAGACTGCAAAATGAAATGTTTTACTGCTGCGTTCTCTGCGGTCTTAGGCATAGCCGTCTCCAACGCTCCCATTGCTCCTTTTTGCATTGCGCAGGACTCCAGCTCTTCACGCCAGGCCCTGAAATTAGTGCGATCAGCCTTCAGCTGCGTAGACATCTTGGGATTGGAGGAGTTCATCGTGTATGCATACGAGCTCCCTGCAGTGCCTCCAGTGGTCTGTCCTGACTGTCCAGCTCCTGAGGAGGCCGTGCTGCCTCCTGCTGGTGTTGCCATAGTCTCTGTACTGCTGGGATTACTTTCAGAAACCTTGCTTTGGGAACGAGTTTGAGGTCTGGTCATACACTTCACTTGCTATCACAGCGTTCAGCCTGACACAGCTGGTTTAAGTATACCCTTCCGACGTACACCACAGCACTTTCAAGTATTCCACCCTTTCGAGGTCTAGCATGTACCATTAATATGCAAGATATGCAAAATATGCTTCAGCAATTCAATTGCCTGACCACCCGGACCTACTGACGGTCTCACGACAACGACGACGGGTGATAATCTCAGGTCACTTCACGGGAAAAAAAAAAAAAAAAAAAAAAACTTCCCAAGATATTGAAGACTCTGTCGGTAGGCCTTCTGAGTGAATATCCAGTTGTTCCTTTTTTACTTCTTCTTGCCGTCAGGCGAGTCCGTGGAAAACCCAGTACAGATGCATCCGATGATGCCATGCACTCCTGTCTGCCCTTGGCTCAGCTGGAAGGGCGTGGGCCCATAACCTGTAAAAGGTTATGGGCAGTGGCGTATCCTGTAAGCAAGCAGACAGGTCGTAAGTTCGTGCCTCTCCAGCTACAGTCCTTGACGACTGTCTGCTCTTTAGACACATGCAACTGCATGAACAAGACTGGCATCCTTATGTGCCCAGTATCTTTCCAAACCAGTTCCGTTACATGTTGATCTGTCAATGAGCATCTACACACGGATAAGCTCCTGACGGCTGAAAGCAAGTACCTTCCTATACTCAATCAAGACTCCGTCCCTTAGCTGTTTGGGAGACTTGATTGTCCACTAAGATGGTTCACTTACAAACAAGCAATCAAACATGAACACATTACCAATACACACCCTGCGTCACCGCACCTGTAAGCAAGCAGACGGGTCGTAAGTTCGTGCCTCTCCAGCTACAGTCCTTGACGACTGTCTGCTCTTTAGACACATGCAACTGCATGAACAAGACTGGCATCCTTATGTGCCCAGTATCTTTCCAAACCAGTTGCTCGACTATGCGGTGATCGCAGCTTTAATAGTCCTTTCACACTAACGCGTAATCTAAATCAGATTGTACCTTATGTTCGAAATAGACCTCATCCGAACGTGTCTTGAGGTACCTTATGTGGATAGTGGACCCGTATCCTAATAATGTACATTTGAAGATCATCTAAAGCACAAGGCATTCTATAATGTATGTTCACAACTCAACAGTTTCTGTACGCAGGAGGGAATTAAATTTGAGACCTCTGCAGCATACACGCCTCAGCAAAATGGCGTTGCTGAACGGATGAACCGAACAATCAAGGAGAAGGCCAGAACACTCATGTTGCATGCAGCTGCCAAACAGTCACTCAGGAAGGAAGCAGTGGAGACAGCCTGCATCCTGTACAATATGGGACCTGTGACTGGACGTGACAAGACGCCTTATGAAGCCTTCCATGGGGTAAAGCCCGATGTATCCCTGCTCAGGACTTTTGGCTGTCTAGCACATGTGCACATACCTGATCACCAAAGGGGAGTGTTTGAGTCTAAGACCTCCCCTGGTCTCTTCACAGGGTATTCCAGTGTGTCAAAGGCATATAGAATGTATATGGGAAACGGGATTTGGAAAGAAAGCAGAGATGTTACCTTTCTGGAGCACTTAAGGGGCGCAGACAGAGTGGGGCTTAGCACCATGTCTCCTGTGAGTCCAAATGCAGTCCAGCAGCCCTTTGCCTTGCCTTTTGTACAACAGGAGGGCCAGCAGTCCTTGGGTCAGTTGTCTTTTTGGGACTCAGATGATCCTGAGCCTCTCTGCAACCGAGAGGTCAACGTGCAGCAGTCCGGACCTGACTCCCCCTGTGCAACCACCCCCTGTGCAACTACCCCATGTGCAATCAACCCCTGTGAGAATTCTGAGACTACAAGTGTCAACGTGGACGGGGAGCCCACTTCCTCGGAGCTGAGCCATACGCAGTCCGGCCACAGCTGGTCCGTACTCGGACACATGGAGAACCTGGCGCGAGGAGGCCAGGAGACCAAGTCACACATGCAACCTTTGAATAATGTGCAAGAATGTGTTCGAATGGAAGTTGGGGCCATGGGTGTCCGAGGGCAAGACGGGCTGACCCGGCAGCAACGGTATGATCAGAGAGTAGCAGCACGTGAGACTGCAGCTGAGGTCACTGTGGAACATGATGGAGATGTGAGTGATGGAGAGAATAGGAGAATGTCAGAGGCCATTTGCCCAGGGGAAGCAACGGAAGCTCAGCCTAATGGACAGGACTTGGCCAGGCTGGAGGGCATGTCTGATCATGTAAGCGCTGGGAGTGAGGCAAGAGAGGTCAGTTTGGAGATTTCCAATCAGACACTTGATGGACAAAGGGAGTCTTCAGATGGCCAGGCTCTGCGTGCTTGTGAGGGACACACTGGGGAGTCACAGGTGTGTTGTGAGAGTACAAGCGTGGATGAGAGAGACACCACTGCAGGGTGTCGCACAGTGCCAGATTATGCTGCGCCTTTGAGTGATGAGTGCGTTTGGGACATGATGAGTGATGTAAGACCCAGATTGAGTGGAGCAGCATGTGAATCCTCCAAGGAGAGAAAGCTGCAGACACCTCCAGAGTGGGAGAGAGTCAGAGAGGTGTGTAACGCAGTAACCTCGAGCGAAAGAGTAGTGGAAGCACGTGCGTGTGAGCCTAGAGAGGATAGCCATGTTGTGCATGATCACAATCTGAATCCTGTAAAGGGTCAGATACCTGGGGTGAGGTGGTCCAAGGTGCCAGTCCCTGGAAACCTCAGGGAGGCGCAAAGATCCCCTCAGTGGGAATTCTGGCGCCAGGCAATGCAAGAGGAGCAAGATTCTCTTGATGCGCACGAGGTGATGGAGTACGTTGAGAGACCCAGGGGACACAAGGTGATCCCTGTGCATTGGATCTTCTCTGTGAAGACTGATGCACATGGGAACGTGTTGAGATTTAAGGCTCGGCTTGTAGCACAGGGCTGTAGACAGATTCCTGGAGTTGATGTAGATGAGGTCTTTGCACCTACCAGTAGCTACTATTCGGGCTTTACCCCATGGAAGGCTTCATAAGGCGTCTTGTCACGTCCAGTCACAGGTCCCATATTGTACAGGATGCAGGCTGTCTCCACTGCTTCCTTCCAGAGTGACTGTTTGGCAGCTGCATGCAACATGAGTGTTCTGGCCTTCTCCTTGATTGTTCGGTTCATCCGTTCAGCAACTCCATTTTGCTGAGGCGTGTATGCTGCAGAGGTCTCAAATTTAATTCCCTCCTGCGTACAGAAACCCTTCAATGTACTGTTGAGGAATTCTGTCCCCCTGTCAGTACGAATGCACTTAACAGAGCGGTTCAACTGCCTCTGCCAAAAAATCAGGAGGTCTCTGACTGCACTGCTGATTGCATCCTTGGTTTTTACTGCCAGGGCTATGACATAGTGCGTAGCCTCATCCACAATCGTGACAAAGAAGCGCTCCCCAGTAATAGCTGTAGGGGAGATGGGGCCAACTGTGTCCAAATGAATTCTCTCAAGGGGCTCAGTGGCTGCTCTGGAACTGGTTCCAAAAGGGGGACGACTGTGCTTTCCTTGAATGCACGCTTCACATGAAGAGTGACAGTTTGCGCAAGGGGAGAGAGATACAGGGATGCCCAGGACCAAATCTTCAGACTGCAGTCGCCTCATATTAACCTCCCCTGGGTGCCCCAGTCTACTGTGCCACAGTGCTCTCAATCTGCAATCATGAGCGACTGGTGCTCTGGCTGTGTTAACAAACACAGAGACAGGGTTTCTGACTGGACTGACCTTCTGCAAGAAATATAGGCCATTTCTCTGTGCAACTGAACAAGACCAGTTTTGAGCGCCACGCATACCAGTGTAACTTCCCACACTGTCTGTCACAAAATTAGCCCCATCACGTATAGCAGCTGTCACTGAAATCAGATTAGCTGTAGCTGAAGGAACACAATGCACATTGTGAAGCCACAGGGGTTGCTGTTCTGCACTGCTCAAGCACAGGGAACCAGTTGCAATTATCTGTCCCGTGGCATCTGACGTAGCCATATGCAAAGGAATGGGATTTCTGTGCAGGGTGGGGGAATGTAGCAGGGACAGATCATTGACTAGGTGGATGGTGGCTCCACTGTCCACCAGAAAACTTCTCGCTTCTGGCATGACGCGTGTTGGTGTTAAGACATTCAGAGAAATCATGGCAGACATACCAGAGGGTGGTGGATATCCCCCGGGGAAAAAGTTGTTGCCGTTCCCGCTGCCCTCCGGAGGTCGAGCCACTGCAGCCGACGCTTGATTTTGGAATTGCGGAAGCAGATTGGCCATTGCAGCCATGACTTGCTGCAGGTCCTGTTGCATCTTCTCGTCCGCCTCCTTCTTGAGGCAGTTCCTCTCAAAATGGCCTAGCTTGTTGCAGTAGCGGCAGCGCCTGTTGTCACGCCGGTCCCGTCCCTCCACCTTGGTCGATGAAGCTTGGCCCCCCTGGCCTCCAGCTTGGGTCTCCTGTGGGCTTGCAGTCCCTGGTGTGGTGGAGTAGGCTGGTGTGATGGCTGCCCTGGCCACAGGGGTGACTCTGGGGACCTGGTCGTTGAAGCCCAGTCCCTTGGCTGTGGTGGAGATGATCTCCCACAGTCCCTCCAGATCCTTCCCAGCAGATGAGGAGAACATCCCAGTCTCCTTCGCTTCCTCTGGCAGGCCCTTGATGATTGCCAGCTTGGCTTCTCTCTCCATGATGGAGTGCCCATTTCGCTTGAGTGCATGGAAGAGTGCCACCTTCCTGTTGTAGTAGTCCTCCAACGTTTCTGTCTCTCCCATGCTGGTGTGTAGGAGCTCCAGCCAGCGTGCTGTTACCTCCTGGTCTGCCCCTCCAGTAAAACGCTCTCGAACCCACTGGTAGGCATTGGCTGCCACTTGCATTGCAGCCAGCTTGGCACCCCACGCCTTGGGGACGCTCTCAATCAGCATTAGGAGCGCTGCTGCATTCTCCTCTGTGTCTGGCATTGGAGCTTCAATGGCTGCCTTGCACCTTTTGAGGCCACAGGCTGCCACATATGCCAGATCCCAGAGTGGAAATTCCACTCCCTCTCTGTCCAGAGTCACTGGACATTTGACATTCGTGGTGACGACGCCACCGGTTTTCGTCATTGCGATGCACATCTCTCCACTCTGCGTAGTGGAGTTTGCTGGCTGGCTGGGTGATGCACTGATGGAGGAGCCAGACCCAGCTGATCCAGACTCCGTTGCAGTGCGCTTACTTCTCGTTTTCATGATCACTTGTCTGCTTCTAGTTTTCATGATCAAGCCAGTTCTTCACTCCAAGCCTTAAATGACTTCCCCTGGAAGCACTTCTTCCTAGCTCTGACACTGAGTTGATCAGTCCCAGAAGTACTTCTGCTTTCCCAGCCCAGTTGCTACTGTACAACAATTCCTTCCAGCACTACAGAAGGAATAATTTTACGTGACTAGCTCGATATGTTTGAACGGCCAGACCTCACTCGTCAGTGAAGCTCGCAGTCTCGAAGCGGGGTCCGAAACCCCTTTTCTCCCTGGAAATCTGTCGTGCGTCACTGCAAGCTCAGCTTGGAAAGCGTGGGCCCATAACCTCAAGCATTTCTGCTTGCGGCGTCACCTGCAGTGATGGCACGACGGCAGCGTCAGTTCGTAGCCTGTGGGAAAAACCGTCCACGCTACAACGTTTCCAGGAACAGCACACAGCACTCTCCAACAGTAGAGGTTGGTCAAGGATACCAACATGCTTCGGACAAGTCTTACAAATGATGTTAACTGCTCTCACTCTTGCTAAAGACCACGTAACACTACGCCTTGCCTGATAGCAGAGTTCAGCACCAAAGAGGCCTTGCGATGTCTACTTTACGTCACTAGAATACAATAACAGTTCATCAGTAACTCAGCAAAATCTCTTTGTGATGTTTGTACAGTGAAACTATCTTACCGCCACAACGGTGGACGTCAACATAAGTCTCAATGAGGTCAAACATTCAGTGCGCTCTCGTCATGCACTCTCATCAATGCACACAGCAGTAATGTCTAACTGGTCTGAATGTTTGAGCACAATCATATCTGGAACGACTTTGAGAATCCTAAACACACCTGCAGTGATGGCACGACGGCAGCGTCAGTTCGTAGCCTGTGGGAAAAACCGTCCACGCTACAACGTTTCCAGGAACAGCACACAGCACTCTCCAACAGTAGAGGTTGGTCAAGGATACCAACATGCTTCGGACAAGTACCGAGCCGTTCCTGGGCTGCCCAGGGATGGCTCGGACTGCAGGGATCCTAAAGTACTACCATACGTAATGTCTATTGAGAACGCATATCGTACAAGTCACGTGTTATGTCATTGAGGTACGAGTATGATCTATACCGTTCATAAAGGGCTATAAAGGCTATAGTTTACACTGCTGTTGATGGCATGTGACAGGGGATGTCACTAAGTACAGTATTGACCAATTCATTCAACAATCTGTCATTCATCATGGACCGGCCTTACAGGATTTGCACAGCACACACAGTCAACAGTCACGTGTTCACTCCAGCTGCATGACAGCACTCAGCTCTCATGCAGTATTCTGGCCTGGCTACGGTCGCCAACGGGCCACAAGCAACAACTAAGCCAACTACAAGATGCCGGAGACAACAGTCGTGTGTCTATTTACAACGTGTGTTATGAGTTTTGACACAATGCCCTATATGATCAGCTTCTTATAAGGTAATTACCTCCAAAAAAGCACTCCTCAGCTCTCAGGCAGTATTATATAGGATACGGTTGCCAATGAGCCACAAGCAACGTTGTTAACAGTCCTGGCAATTACAAGACGCCGGAGACAATAGTCGTGTGTCTAAGGCATCCTACTAGATAACCTCCTTTAAGCCTAGAGCATCAACTGCACACTGCACACTGCTACTGATTCATCTCACGAGTCCTTATCTTGCTAAGGTTACTGCTATGGCAGTTACGTGACTGGCAGTTATTGATATACCATTGACCTGAAGAGACGTACAGATCTCATCCGAGCGATGTGACACTCCAGACCGCAATATGTACTACAGATTCGAACTCAGCACCGATCTAGGAAGCTGACGACCGAAACAGACTTGACGAAAGCACCGCCGGAGTACAGAACTTAAAAGTTAGGAAGGCTGAATCTGAGATTTCCAAGTTTTTATGGGAACAAAGGTGCAACCCGTCCCTCACTTGTTGTTTCATTGTGGGAAGGAAAACTTGGAAAAGTAAGAGTCTCTATGCTCACCGTATGCAAGGAAGGATTGTGGAAGTGTGTTCAGGAAGGAAGGGACAGGCGGTGGACATGAATGGTCAAACTAGTGTATACCCATTCTCTTTTGTATGTTGTGTGTTTCCCCCAAGACCCACACTCACCATGGGAAGTGTTACTACTGACTCTCCGCTAGCTATGACCTTTCCGGCGAATGTTAAGGGGAAAATCCTTTCAGTGTTGTTTGATAGTGGGGCATTTCATTCGTTTATTAAAAGTGATACTTTGCAAGGCCTAGGGGTGCGATACAAACCCGCATGCATATCCGTGACTCTTGCTGATGGAAGTGTGTCCGATACGAAAGGAACGGTAGATGTGTCGTGTACACTCAAGCCTGGTATAACCTCCCGTCACAACTTCATTGTAAGCCCTGCCATGATTGATGGGGTAGACATGATTTTGGGGCAGGACTGGATGGAAGAAAGAGGAGTCTCAATTGATTTTTGTGTGAAGGCTGCTCAATTTAGACATAATGGGAAGTGGGTCACCCTAAAACACGCAAATTCATCGTTGCCAGTGGGGCCAAAACTTGTTTGGGGTTTACAAGCACAAGAGAGGAAGGAAGGAAGGAAGGATAGGAATGGAAAAGGATGGAAGGGTCAAGATGTTTGGAAGGTTTGTTTGTATACTGTGCTTGTGAATGAGCAGGTTGAACTGGTGGACATCACCGGGGAGGACGCCTCAAGTGAGGCCGACCTGGCGGACACCGACCAATCTATGGACGACACCCCCGTCGTCACAAAACCCCCCAGTAGTACCGGTATGACTTTCACTCATCAAATAAATGACATGTTGGAAGGCAAGCCACAGGCCCTGAAAGACTTGTTACTTGCAAATGAGGACTTGTTTGCAAAACAACTCCCGGGGTTACCCCCGGAGCGGGAAGTGTTTCACACAATAAATTTGGAAGAAGGACATCGGCCCCCCAATAGGCCCGCGTACCGTCTTGCTCCAAGTGAGCTTGCGGAATGCGAAAAAACGGTTGATGAGTTGTTAAAATTGGGATTGATCAGGCCAAGTTGCTCACCATTTGCATCACCTGTTTTGTTTGTTAGAAAGAAGGATGGAAGTTTGCGTATGGTAATAGACTACCGTCCCCTGAATAAAAATACCATCTCGGATAGGTACCCTCTCCCCAGAATTGACGATCTGTTGGATAGGCTTAAGGGAGCCAAGGTGTTTTCGAGCTTGGACTTGTTGTCTGGGTACCATCAAGTGCGACTTCGCAAGGAGGATGTGCCTAAAACTGCCTTCAGGACCCCTTTTGGCTTGTACGAATTTCTTGTACTTCCCTTTGGTTTGACCAACGCGCCCGCGACATTTCAAGGGCTTATGAATGAGGTTTTTCACGACTTTATTAGGGAAGGCTTTGTGGTTGTATACTTTGATGATGTGCTCATTTATAGCAAAACGGAAGAGGAACACCTTCTGCAGTTGGACAGAGTTTTCACCCGTCTACGCGAACACCAACTCCTGGCAAAACTTGTCAAATGCTCTTTCTTTGAGAAACAATTGAAATCTTGGGACACATCATTGGGGAAAATGGGTTGGAAGTGGATATGGATAAAGTCAAGGTGGTGCAGGAGTGGCCGACGCCCACAAACGTAACGGAAGTTAGGAGGTTTCTTGGGTTGTCTAATTACTTTCGAAAGTTTATTCAGAACTACAGTATCCTAGCAACCCCATTGACAGCTCTCTCTGGGGCAAAAGCATCTTGGAAGTGGGGACAGGAACAACAGGAAGCATTTGACAACATAAAGGAAGCTTTGGTAAGTGCCCCTATCTTAACACTCCCGGACGTACGTCGGCCATTTAAGGTAGTGTGCGATGCATGCGATTACGGCGTGGGAGCTGTGCTGTTTCAAGATGGGAAGGTTTGTGCGTATTTCAGTAAAAAGTTGGGAGCAAGCGAGAGGAACTACAGTGCCACGGAACTGAGTTATTGGCTGTAGTGTATGCTCTCACGGAATGGAGATGTTATTTGTTATGTAAGCCAGTAACGGTGGTGACGGATCACAAGTGCAACACCTTCTTGGGTCAACAGGTGGGGCTTAGTCCTCGGAGGGCTCGGTGGGCCGAGCGCCTGCAGGAGTTTGAGATTGAATGGGTATGGGAACCGGGCAAGACCAACATTGCGGATCCGCTCTCCAGGTGTCACTTCACTCAACACCCTGGACCTGGGGGGAGGGACAATGGGGCTGCTGTGGCCGGGGCTGCCCTCCGGCGCAAGCGTCGGCGCACCAGTCCGGACTCCCTCACCCCCTCCAGCCGGGATGTCGAGGGTACCCTCACAGCTCGGGTCCGCAAGGTCCCCAAGGTCACGCTCCTGGGGCCCGCTCACGAGACCCCAAGCTCCCTCGGCACGATGGAGCAAATCGGGTTGGCCAGCCCGAGTGAGCTTACCCGCGAGACCGATGGGTACGAATCCCTACTTGGAAAACTTGGGAAGGCTTACACATACGATCCGTGGTTGGCAGCGCGTGCGAATAGAAGGAAGGTTAGTCTAACGGGAGGCTTTTGGGAGAGGAATGGACGGAAATATGTTCCTGCATTGTTTGAGGAAAGGAAAGATGGGGAACTTGTCGTGGAGAACCTACGACGTGGAATTTTGGAAGCTGTACATGATCCACCTCATGTTGGTCACCCTGGAGTAACTCGCATGTACGAGCTTGTCACAAGGGAATGGTATTGGCCGGGAATGTATGAGGATGTCAAAGCCTATGTTGCTCATTGTGACTCTTGTCAACGAGTCAAGGCTCGGAATACTTTGCCTGCTGGTCTTCTTCACCCCTTACAAATACCAGCAAGGAAGTGGCAAAGTGTGTCTATGGACTTTATTACTAACCTCCCAAAGACCCCAAGTGGACATGATGCGATTTGGGTTGTTGTGGATAGGCTTAGCAAGTGTGCTCATTTTGCTGCTACAACAATGAATGCTGATGCTTATACTGTAGCACAATTGCTAAGGACACGGGTGTGGATGTATCATGGGTATCCGGAGGAAATTGTTTCTGATCGGGATCCCCGCTTTGTGAGTAAGTTTATGGAGGCATTACATGAACTTGCGGGATGTCGACCTGCCCTTTCAACTGCCTTCCATCCTCAAACGGATGGTCAAACCGAAAGGACAAACCGCATCTTGGGAGATTATCTGAAACACTATGTGGCGGATCATGGGAAGGACTGGGATAGTTACTTGCCTGAAGCAGAATTCGCATATAACAACGCATGGCAAACCTCAATAAGCACCACACCCTTTCGGCTCACGTATGGCCAAGATCCAAACGTGCCGTTTGCGAATGGCCACTTGGGCAAAACTGGAATTGGGAGTGCGGATGACTTTGTGCGGAAGATGGACTCAGACATCCGACGGGCACAAAAGTTTTTGGCTGCAGCCCAAGACCGTCAGGCTGCCTATGCAAATAGGCGCCGTAGCAATGTCACCTTCGCCACCGGTGACTTCGTGCTGGTGGACCGGGACTTCTTTGCAGTGCACCGCAAACTTCCACACAAGTTTGCGCCTCGCCGCGTGGGACCCTTCAAGGTCCTTGACTCGCCCGGTCCCAATGCTTACCGTCTGGACTTCCCCGACGGCTACGACCACTACCACCCCGTAGTCAATGTGAATTTCCTCACCCTCTACCGCACTGCAGAGGGCGCCCGCGTGCGCACGCCGCCGCCGCCCCCGCACCTTGTCAACAATCACATTGAGTATGAGGTTGAGACCATTCTGGATCACAAGCCGCGCACCGATGACCGCGGCCGTGCTCTGTACGACCCGGACGGGTCCCATCATCTGCAGTATCTCGTCCGCTGGAAGGGCCACGATCCCAGCGAGGACAGTTGGGAGCCACTCAACCATTTCACGCGTTGCCACAAGAAAGTGGAAGAATACAGAGAGAGTCACGGGCTCCCGCCATTGCCTCCCAAGGGCACGACTCCTAGGGTCCACCCTTAGGGTCCCGTCGACCGGTTGGCCCTCCTTGGAGGGGTCTCTCTGTATGGCCATATGGACTTTGGATAGGCTAGGGTAAGGCTGCCTTACCCGGTAGGGTTGACCATGGGTCCCTTACCTGGATAGATTTTTGTGCACATTAGGTGTATGGCCTTTTCACTTCACTACCACACCTGATCAATATGGTGCAATACTGGCGTAATACTGGACTATATGTGGAAATTGGACTCCCCTTGGACTCTGGACTTTTGGACATCTGGACTTTTAGCTCTGCCCTTGTGTCTCATTTTGGCTGTTCATCATGTGGACTTTCGTTTTTCTTTCAGTGTTTTGTCTTTTGTTCTGTTAGTCATGCCTGATCCTTGTTCTTATTTAAGAGAAAAGTTCCTTGTTCTTATTGCATTATGGTGGGGACCCCGATACGCAGCATTCGGCTGGGGTCTGGCAACACGGGAGGCGGGTTGCCCGTAGGTCTAAGTCTGAGTCTCCGCATGTTGGAAGGTCTTTCTGTTCCTTTGTTTGCCTTGTCTGTTTGTTGTTGCGCTCTGCCTTCTGCGCGGGGACGCACAGGAATAAGGGGGGGAGTATGTAGTGAGGTGCCGCGTCAGCGCGACGCGTCTCACGTAGGATGTGCGCGTAGTTCATGTTTCTTCGTGCCCTTTGGGATACGAGTAGATCTCGTTGTCCTTGTGTGTAGGAAAATGACTGTAATATCCTAGTGGGTCTCCTCTCGTCATCCATATCGCTATGCTCGCGAGAGCATCTCGTAGAGGGACGACGTAGCCGGATCCGCGCATAGGTGGACTAGGAACTCGGGTGGCGATCATTGTCTTTGGGTTTGCTGCTACGAGTGAGGCATCTAGCATTCTCTACATTGTTCATTATATATTGTTCTTTGGAGACTCGGACGACCTGCGTGAGGAGGGCTGCGAACTTGTAACGGATTGGAACTTCGATTTCTACCTTCGGTGTCACCCTTGCCTGAAACCCTTGCTTAGCTTGTTATAAATCTTAGTTACACGTCTCACTTCGTTAAATATTGTTAGTGATAGGGATCCTAGGTTTACCGGCCATTTTTCGAGGGCCTTTGTGAAATTGTTAGGTACTGATCTTGCAATGTCTACAGCGTTTCATCCTCAGACGCATGGTTAGACAGAGAGAATGAACCGCACTATGGAAGACATGCTAAGAGGGTTTGTGGGGCCGAGACAGGATGATTGGTGTAAGTACTGTAAGTACTTGAGTATGGTAGAGTTTGCTTATAACAACTCTATCCAAGCCTCTACGTTGCAGACACCCTTCTTCCTAAATCACGGAATGCCTTGAAAAGTGCCAAGTCTAACTTAGCATCTGCACAGCAAAGGCACAAGTCTTATGCGGATAGAAGAAGACGAGACCACCCTTTCAAGGTGGGGGATCAGTTGTTGTTGTGTTGAATATTGGTGACAATTTGGAACATTGGTGACAGCCACTTATTCCCTTTAGCCAATGGTGAGAAGAGCGTGCATTATTATAGAGACATATATGTTACAATGATTTTAGGTGAATTTGTTTGAGTTATCCAAAATACATATTCAGCGCCTTACAAACAAATTCCCATTTGACTAGGAGTACACATGATCCGTACCAACTCGAACTCGAATGACTGCTTAGGTAATTGTACCTTACGTTGCTGCAATCGAGCCTTCACTGGGCGGCCCAGGAACTGCTCGTCACTTGTCCGGAGTATGTTGGTAGACATGGCCAACCTCTGCTGCCAGAAAGTGCTGTGTGTGTATTTCCTGGTGTGTGTGGTGTGGAAGTATTGTGCCCACGGACCACTAACGCTGCCGCTGTGTCTCGACTGCAGGTGTGTTTAGGGCTAGGGAATGTGATGTTGATACTAAGGCATTCAAACATTCAGTATAGTAATGTGTCTTTGCTGTGTGCATGGAAGAGTATGCATGACAAGAGCTCCTGAATGTTTGATGATGAACAAGTTGTGCTTGAAAG